>JACEIK010004138.1:108725-120033 GCA_018107945.1 Datura stramonium | reverse complement strand
CTTCAACCGAAAATGTCTATAACCAACACTTTAGATATTTAAGATTCACACTATAAATGGATAGTTAGAGGAACGGGTTCAGTCCCTTGGGTTCGATAATCCGGTTCTTAAAAAGAGCCACTATATTACTTGCACGACCCGTACACTTGCGGGCACGTCAGTTGCCACCCGTTTCCTTAACCAGTAATCCTTCAGGTCAACGCAGTGGTGACGACGAGCAGTTACCATGACTCATGGGTTCTACCAATGAGCCGTGGTGTCGTCCATTAGTAGAGGTCCAATATTTTGCTCAAAACCTTACCAGTGACCACGAGAGGAACCAACGACCCGTTGGTTTGTCCAACAAGTCTTGGTTCCCTTCCGTGGCCCAATTTCAGTAAGCTTAAGTTTTTTGACCCAAGACCAACATCTGGTCCCAACAAGTCGTGGTAACGACCAACGACTCGTTGTGTGACCCGTTGGGTCCTGACGGGTAGTTTTCCAGAATTTAATTCAAGGGCATTTTCATAACTTTGAGCTATTTAATTCCTAAACTACATCATTTTGGGCATGTTTAGGAGAGGGTTAAAGGGGTTGATCTACTTAATCCCTCTCATTCCTCTCAACTAACGATTTTCAAAACATAGAAGTTCGAGGCAGACATTGCAGGGCTAATCTAGGGCTTCTAATTTTCTTCAGACTTCTCCAAATTTGTTTCCAAGGGTTTTACTCAGGTATGTGGGAATTTAACGAGGGAATTGCCCTTCCCTTGTGCTCCAAACACCCTTCTAAATTCCCTTATTAGCTCTAGCCTTGAATATTAGAAATAGGGTTAGTTTTCTGTCAGATTATAAATATTTCTTGTGGACCGTAATTCTCATGAATTCTTGCAATATTTTCACTACTTATCAAGCATGTTGTTACTCTCTTCATGAAATATTATTTTTTCCCTGGTTCTATGAATACAGTAATTTGGGTCTTGCATATGTCTAGATACAAATGTTGCCTGACTCTGTTAGTCTTGAATTTTTTTCCATGTTGTTATCATCATATGAGTTCATAGCCAGTTTAAATGCTAGTTAAGTCTCAGTCTGTAATTAGCCCTCTTCAGTATTTTTCAGTAAGTCAGTTGATCAGTTTGATGATAGTCAGTTATTAAGAAGTTTAGTAACACTTCCTAGTATCAGTTATCAGATAATTCTCTAGACGGTTATGACGCTCCCAGATAAGCAACTCTGGCCAATCTTAGAACACTAGCTTTCAGTTATCAGGTCCTACAGACTCTCAGGTTATTTTAAAATAAGTATTCCTGACTTAGTCTAGGACATCAATTTCAAGCTATCAGTTTAGTAGACAAGTTAGGACTATCCAGTGGGAGTAGGACTTAGCACCTAGGGGGCCGGGGTTCAGCGCACCCAGGTTCTCAAAACTATGTTGCCACCGTAGGTTTTAGCCCAAATGGGCCTCAGAATTATGATCACCCAGCTCATCCACTATACCCTGGCAAGGTATAGTGAGCTCTTACTGATGGGGTATATACATCAGACTCCACGTCTAGCTCACGTAGTTATATGTCGTTTATAGACTCTCTTATATATCAGTATAGTTCAATTCAGCTCAGTCTCAGTTTAGCTCAGCTCAATCACTCAGTTCAGGACATGTTTTTGACCATCAGTCAGGGTCTATTTTTACCTTATCACAATTATAGCTCAGCTTCTATCAGGACTCAGTATCAATTGGTCATTTCATGTTATTTCAATTTAGTTTCTTATTTCCATGCTTTATGTATATCTCACTTACTCATTACACTCAAAGTACTAATGCATACTTTCTATGTTGTATCGTATTATGATACAGGCGTAGGTTCTCAATCTCAACATCGTTAGTAGTTCCCTCGGATGATTTCAATAGCACCATTATTGGTGAGTCCTCATCTTTCGAGGAAGAGGATTTACATTATTTTGTTCAGTTGCTTTTGAGTTAGACCTTAGAGTTTGCCAATTGGGGGTTTGTCCCAGCAGCTTGCCAATTCTTTAAATGGCTTTTAGACACAGTGTTGTTCTATTTGTTTTGCAATTGTTGCATAATTTCAGTATCTTATTAGACATGTTTATTTTTAAAAGATCGTATTATGATACAGGTGCAGGTTCTCGGTCTCAGCATCATCAGTAGTTCCCTCTGACGATTTCAGTAGCAGCGTTATTTGTGAGTCCTCATCTTCTGAGGATGAGGGTTTACTTTATTTAGTTCAGTTTCTTCTGAGTTAGACGTTAGAGTTAGGTGGGGGTTTGTCCCAGCAGCTCGCCAGTTCTTTAGATGGCTTTTTGACACAATGTGGTTCAGTTTGTTTTGCAGTTATTGCATAATTTCAGTATCTTATTAGACATGCTTTTTTTTTGAAAAGTTTATTTAGTTACGTTTACTCTTTTCAAAATAATATTCTTAAATAGTTATTTTTACAAAGTTCCGCTTACGTTTAAAATCGGTATACCAGTGCGATGTTAAGCCATGGGTTCTCTTGGAGTCATTTTTGGCTCCAAGTACTGTGTCCTATCGGGGGTGCAGACTCGGGTTGTGACAAACTTGGTATCAGAGCACTAGATTTAGAGTATCATAGGATGTCTGAAAGTCACGTCAAGTAGAGTCCTTATCATGGGTGTGAAGCGCGCCACACTTATAAGGGGGAGGCTATAAGTCATTCTTAGGAAATGTCCCTTTTGTTCATACTGCTTATCGTGCATTGAGCTCAATCCCAGAAATATCCTCCTAACTTGTGCTCTATTCATTTCAGTGAAAATATTCCTCTAAAAATGAGGAAATGGAAGGAGGGCTGGCAATGCCAACCGACCTGCCCCACCAGTAGCACCTCAGGATGAGCAAGTGTCCTCTGCAGAATTTCGAATAGCGATTCAGCTGTTGCCTCAGATGGTGACCAACCAAGTGAACTAGCAGATGGTTCCAGTGAATGTGAACAGGTCTGCAGTAGATGCCAGGGTTCGGGACTTCACCCGAATGAACCCTCTAGTTTTTCATAGATCTAAGGTGGGTGAGGACCTGCAGGAGTTTGTGGATGAGGTACGAAAGATCACCTGGATTATGGGTTTTAGTTCCGTAGTGAGTGCTTATCTGGCTGCCTACCAATTGAAAGGGATGGATCAAATTTGGTATAACTAGTGGAAGGAAGGGAGGACAACTGAAGTAGGATCACTAGAGTGGATGAGTTCACTAAAGCATTTCTCGACAGATTATTTCCTCGAGAATTAAGGGAGGCCAAGGTTGCTGAATTCATGAATTTGACACAGGGTAACAGAACAGTGGAAGAATATGAATTGGAGTTCACTCGAATGTCGAGATATGCCCCAGAGATGGTAGCTGAGTCGAGGGCTCGTATGCTTAAGTTTGTGAATGTGGTTTCAGACCTGGTGCTTAAAGAATGCAGAACCATGATGTTGATCAAAGACATTGATCTCTCCAGCCTCATCATTCATGCGCAGCAGATAGAGATAGAAAAATTAAAATATAGAGAGAGGGAAAACAACTGGGCCAGAACCGGACAGTTTGAATATAGCCAGCAGAGGTCAGGCAGTAGTAGTCTCCCACAACAGCAGCAGTAGAGACCTCCAGTACCCACATTAGCCAGTACTCCTACTTTTTGATCCTGCAAGGACAGAAGGGGTGTAGCATCATACTTCCAGTACCAGAGTCACTCCTCCAGCAACCGCATCCCAACTTGTCCTAAATGTGGCAAAAACCATCCAGGTAAATGTCGCATGGGCAAAGAGGGTTGTTTCGGGTGTGGGCAATTGGGTCACAGGCTAAAGGAGTGTCCGTCAGTAGTACAGGGGAAAACTCACTACTACTTTAGCTGCCCCAGCCGGTCGTCCAATTCAACAAGGTAATACTTCAAGTACGGATGGCGGTCAATGCCAAAAGCGCTTTTATACCTTGTCTTCTCGTCAGGATCAGGAGAGCTCACCTGACGTGGTCACAGGTATGTTACGTCTTGTCCATCTAGATGTATATACCCTACTAGATCTGATAGCCACACTATCATTCGTGAATCCTTACATAGTTGTTCAGTTTGATATCAGCCCAAAAGTCCTCTCAGAACCGTTCTCAATCTCTACCACAGTTGGTGAGTCAGT
Source organism: Datura stramonium (assembly GCA_018107945.1). Taxonomy (NCBI): domain Eukaryota; kingdom Viridiplantae; phylum Streptophyta; class Magnoliopsida; order Solanales; family Solanaceae; genus Datura; species Datura stramonium. The sequence continues at coordinate 115,909 of JACEIK010004138.1, read as the reverse complement.
TAGGGCTAGCCGAGTATATAGAAATTTCCCAATCTCAGTGTCGATTAAAGTTATTCCAGTTGATCTAGTAGAGCTAGACATGATCGATTTCGACCTCATTCTAGGCATGAATTGGTTACATTTTGGTTATGCCTCAGTTGACTGCAGAACTAGAATAGTCAGGTTTCAATTTTCCAGTAAGCCAGTCTTAGAATGGGTGGGTAGTGTTTCAGCGCCTAAGAGTCGGTTTATTTCCTACCTTAAGAAAAGAAGATGATTTTGAAAGGGTGCATCTATCACCTAGTTCGGGTTAAAGATTCTAGCTCCAAGATCCCAACTATTTATTCAGTTCCAATGGTCAACAATTTCCTTGACGTGTTTCCTGAAGATCTTCTCGGAGTCCCTCCAGAGTGGGAAATAGACTTCGACATAGACCTTCTTTCAAACACTCAGCCCATCTATTCCTCCTTACAAAATGGCTCCAACTGAGCTTAAGGAGTTGAAGGAACAACTGAAGTACATTCTAGATAAGGGCTTCATGTCACGACCCAAACGTAGGCCCGGATTGAGACACGGGACAAGGAGTCCTAGGGGACTCCAAGTCGACCCATGGCATGAACATACATCTAACTTAATCAAATAAAGCAGAAGAAATAATATGATAAACTTAGCGGAAGTCTGAAATAGCATAACATCATAAATACACATGAATTTGAAGTTGATTACATCATTTTGTCTGAAAAGCCTCTAAATCTGATGAGTTGATGGGACAAGCCTCCAACTAACTCGCTAAAGTTGAAAACTGAAAGTACATAAAGAAAACTAATAAATCATGGTCCTCGGAAGATGAGGACTCACCAATAGATATGGGATGCTAACTCTGAAATAGCTGGCTAGGGTTGAGGCTGAATCTAAGTATCGGAGCCTGTATCATGAAATGATATAGCATAGAATATGCGATCAGTACGTGGAATGTACCGAGTATGCAAGGTAAGTAAAACGGATATTTAAAATACATAAAAGTGCGTAAGAGTATGACAACATGCTCATAACATAAATATCTTAATGTAACATAAGGCTCAAGGTTTTCAAAGCATTTGTAAATTAAATATAAGCATAATCATAAGAGAAAAAATTTATTAAACTTTACTTGAGCCAAAACTATATGAACATAACCATGAATAAATCATAAGGAATAATGGGAGATTTTTATAACCGACATACCCCATATGAGCACACATGGAGTCCAACATGTAAATCCCTAGTCGGGAGGGTGTTCTTACCTTGCCAAGGGCAGAACCATGAAAGATATGATATCACTCATGAAAGGCCCATTCGGGGAAAAAAGGGGACAATCTCAAGGGAGGTCCCGCCATGACCTACGGTGGCGCGTAGTTCTGAGATTTAGGGCAAAACCTGGATCCCGAACCTACTCGATATTAAATACTACTCCCAAAACATATATAGTGCTCATAGGATAATATACATGAGATTCATGGGCCAGCTAAATCATGATAATCATAAGTATGTTTGTAAATACGTGAACTAACCATGGAGATAAGGCCCATGAGTCGGCCATAATCATAAATCGTAAATCATGAGGTTCATCATACTTGTAAAACATGTATATAATTAATAACTCATAAATTCATGATGGGAATTTGAATTTCATATCATAGATCATAAATCATGATGGGTTGAAGAACATCAAAATCAAGGTAAAACCATAACTCAATTTATCATTGAACATATATAATTAGGCATAATTTAATAGAAATTTATAACAATAAATTTATAATTGAATTAGTTGTAAAATCTTATCATAATTCATAAAATATGATGTAAAACATGAGAAGTAGTAACCCATAGATAGACCATTAGGATTTCATAATATTTAGGATAAAATCCCATAAGACTTTCAATTAAAAATTTTATGAATTAGGAGAGATTGGGCATGGGAATGAATTCACCCACTCATAACCCTACATACATACCTGATAGACTTGGATTCTATCACTTCCTTACTTGCCTAAGAAGAATTAAAGAACAATTTGATGAAGAACCTTGGGGTTTTATGCTTAATCACCCTCTACACTCTCAATCTTGCATGCATGGGTTTTGAATAGGTTAGAATGACTTAACCTGTCTTAATAAACTCTGAAAATAGCTTAAAATGACATAATATAGGACTCTAGGGCTTAGGAATGATGATGATACCCTTAATAAATTCACAGTTAAAAACTTATTGTCAGTCCCAATAAGGGACTGGACAAGCTAAAAATGAGTCATCAATTGAGTCGTGAAGTCTACTGCCATTATTCCTCAATGAGTCGTTATGGGTGACCACGACTCGTGGTCACCACTCGTGGTCTTCACTGCCCCGAGGTCTCAAGTCTTGAATTCTTTACTGCCCACGACTCACCTAACGAATCGTGGCACCTGACCACAACTCGTGGTGTGCAGTCATGGGGAGCACTGCCACCCAAACTTCATCCTTTAATAGCCTTTGACCACGACTGGCCTGACGAGTCATAGGGACTGGCCACGACTCATGGTCAGGTCCGTGGGATCCCAAATCATTATTTTCCACTTAAGTCAAATTCCTCACCACGAGTCACTCAACAACTCGTGGTTAATCCTGACGGATCACCTAATGACCTATTCTTTGACCAGATGGGGGATTCCTATTTTTTCTCCGTTTCAACCCTCGGGTCTGATATTTGGGCTTTTGGGGGTATTACACTTCATAAGCCCCAGCATCTCTACATGGGGTGCTCCAGTGTTGTTCGTGCGAAAGAAAGACGGCACCCTTAGAATGTGTATCAACTACCGTCAACTGAAAAAAGTTATAGTCAAGAATAGGTATCCCCTACCCAAGATTGATGACTTGTTCGATCAGCTTCAAGGATCCAGTTGTTTTTCCAAGATAGATCTCAGGTCAGGATATCACCAGCTTAGGGTCGGGGAATGTGACATATCGAAAACAGCTTTAAGAACTCGGTATGGTCATTATGAATTTGTGGTTATGTCTTGTGGACTAACCAGTACTCCTGCAGCTTTTATGGACCTGATGAACAGGGTGTTCAAGTCATACCTAGAAAAGTTCATCATTGTGTTCATAGACGATATTTTGGTATACTCTAGAAATGAGGAGGATCATGCTAACCATCTGAGGATAGTCTTGCAGACTCTTAGAGACCGTCAGTTATTCGGTAAATTCGATAAGTGTGAATTTTGATTGAATTCAGTAGCCTTCCTCAGTCATGCGGTCTCAGGTGAGGGGATTCAAGTAGATCCTCAAAATATAGCAGTGGTGAAAGACTAGCTAAGACCTACTTCCCAATAAATATCAGGAGTTTTCTGGGTCTAGCCTGTTATTATCGACGGTTGGTAGAAGGATTTTCTTATATCACGTCTCCTCGAACTAAACTAACTCAGAAAAAGGTGAAATTTCAGTGGTCAAATGCATGTCAGAAGAGTTTCCAAGAGTTGAAGACTCGACTCACTACAACTCCGATTTTGACCTTACCAGGAGGGACAAATGGGTTCGTAATCTATTGTGATGCTTCCTAAGTTGGCCTCGGTTGCGTTCTGATGCAGCGGGGTAAGGTGATAGTTTATAACTCCAGATAGCTCAAGGTTCATGAAAAGAACTATCCGACTCATGATCTTGAATTGGCTGTGGTGGTGTTTGCCTTGAAAATATGAAGGCATTACCTCTACAGGGTTCACGTGGATATTTTAACTGACCACAAGAGCCTTCAATACATGTCCAGTTAGAAGAACTTGAACCTTCGTTAGAGGAGGTGTTAGAACTGTTGAAAGATTATGACATGAGCGTGCTATATTACCCAAGCAAGGCAAATGTGGTGGTTGACGCCCTAAGAAGGATGTCCATGGGGAGTGTTGCACATGTCGAAGAAGGCAGAAAAGAGCTAGCAAAGGATATTCATAGGTTAGCTCGGTTGGGAGTTCAGTTGGTCGATTCAGCTGAGGACAGAGTTGTAATTCAGAGTGGATCAGAATTCTCACTAGTAGTAAAGGTTAAGTCAAAGTAGGATGAAGACCTCATACTCAACATTGAAAGAAGCAATTCTAAGAAAAGAATTGGAGGCTTTCTCAAAAGGGGGAGATAGCGTGCTTCATTACCAGGGAAGACTATGTATTCCAGACGTAGATGACTTGAGACAGCGAATACTGACAGAAGCACACAGCTTCAGATATCCTATCCACCCAGCTACCACTAAAATGTACTATGACCTATGGGATATCTACTGGTGGAACGACATGAAGAGGCACATCATAGAATTTGTGGCTAAATGCCTGAATTTCCAGTAGGTTAAATTTGAACATCAGAGACCTGGGAGTATGACTCAAGATATCAGCATACCCACATGAAAGTGGGAAGAAATAAACATGGACTTCATTATAGGTCTACCTCGCACGCGTCAGCAGCATGATTCCATTTGGGTGATAGTAGATCGGATGAATAAGTCAGCACATTTCCTACTAGATAAGAGTACTGACTCAGCTGAGGATTATGCTAGACTGTACATCCGGGAGTTGGTCAGACTGCATGGAGTTCTCTTTTCCATCATTTCGGATTGAGGTACCCAGTTCACCTCACATTTCTGGAAATTATTTCAGAAAGGACTTGGTACTCTGGTCAAGCTCAGCACAACTTTTTACCCTCAGACAGATGGAAAAGCTGAGCGGACTATTCAAACCTTGGAAGACATGTTGAGAGCTTTTATGATCGATTTCAAGGGCGCTCCTCCGGTGGCCAAGAATGGTCGTCCCAAGATCAGGGNCCTCTTATTGAGTTTGCATACAACAACAGCTACCACTCCAGTATTCAGATGGCTCCGTTTGAGGCATTATATGGTAGAAGGTGTAGGTCCCCTATAGGCTGGTTTGAAGTTGGTGAAGCCACTTTGATAGGGCCAGACTCAGTTCATGAGTCTATGCAGAAAGTGCTGCTTACCAGAGAAGGGTTGAAAACAGCCCAGAGTCGCCAGAAATCATATGCAGATATGAGCAGAAGAGAACGAGAATTTGTTGTAGATGATTGGGTTTATCTAAAAATTTCACCTATGAAAGGGGAGATAAGGTTTTTAAAGAAAGGGAAGCTCAGCCCAAGTTATGTAGGACCATACAGGATTTTGAGGCGAATTGGCAATATGGCCTATGAGTTAGAATTACCTTCAGAGTTAGCATATGTGCACCCAGTCTTTCATGTGTCACTATTGAAGAAGTGTATGGGTGATCTGACCTTAGTTGTGCCACTAGACAGTGTAGGAGTGAAGGATAGTCTCTCTTACGAAGATGCCCCAGTTCAGATCCTAGACCATCTGGCTCGTAAGCTGAGGAACAAGGATGTCGCTTCAGTAAAAGTCTTATAGAGGAACTAGCTAGTTGAGGGAACCACATGGGAAGCAGAAGTAGACATAATGGCTAAATATCCCTATTTATTCCCCTCCAGTTCAGTTTCAGCATCAGGTATTAAATTCCTCCTCAGTACTCTACTCAGTTCCATATTCATCCATTTTATTCATGTTTTGAATATGCATCCTAGTTGCGTCTACTCAGTCTGTATGCCTGTTCCAGTTTGAGTTAGTCACTCCTTTAGAAATTAGTTTATAGTTTTGGTTTGGGAATTGTAGCTCTTTTCCCAGTTTACCAGCAGTTTTAGCCTTCATTCGAGGACGAATGATTCCAAGGGGGAGATATTGTAACACCCCAAAACTTTTCTAGACCAAACTTAGACTCAACATGGAAATTCAGAAGAGAACCGGAAATTTTTTATCTCAGGATGACTCAGACAACGAGTCATTGTCAGAACCAACAAACCATTGTATAAGTCATTGTTTTCTTTGTAAGTTTTCATTTGGGAACCAACAAGACATGGAACGACCCATTATTAGAAGTAATGAGTTGTTATGTCATTCATTGTTTCTCAGTACAGAAACCTACCAGACCTTCCCAAAAACTAACGAGTGGGACTAACGACTCATGGTTCATGCCAACTAGTCATTGTATCCACTCGTTTCTTGAAGCAGAAATCCTTCATATCAAGTAAATGGTGACGATGGGCAGTTTGTGGGTTCTACCAATGAGCCGTGGTGTCGTCCGTTAGTGGAGGTCCAATATTTTGCTTAAAACCTTGCCAGTGACCACGAGAGGAACCAATGACCTGTTGATTCTTCCAATGAGTCAGGGTTCCCTTCCATGGTCCAATTCCAATAAGCTTAAGTTTTTGATCCAGGACCAACGACTGGTCCCAACGAGTCATAGTAACGACCAACGACTCATTTTGTGACCCATTGGGTCCGGACGAGCAGCTTTCCAGAATTTAATTCAGGGGCAATTTTGTAACTCCCAGCTATTTAATCCCTAAACTATGTCGTTTTGGGCACTATTAGGAGGGATCAAAGGGGTTGATCGACTTAATCCCTCTCATTCCTCTCAACTCATGATTTTCAGAACGTAGAAGTTCCAAGAAGACATTGTAGGGCTAAGCTAGGGCTTCATTGTTCTTCATACTTCTCTAGATTTCTTTTCAAGGGTTTTACTCCAGGTATGTGGAATTCAACAAGGGAATTGCCCTTCCCTTGTGCTCCAAAAACCCTTCTAAATTCCCTTATCAGTTCTAGCCTGAATATCAAAAATGGGGTTAGTTTCCAGTCAGATGAATATTGCTTGTGGACCATAATTCTCATAAATTCTTGCAATGTGTTCATTACTTATCAAGCATGTTGTTACTCTCTTCATGAAATATTGTTTTAGCCCTAGTTCTATGAATACAGTAATCTGGATCTTGCATAATTGTCTAGATATAAATGTTGCCCGACTCTATTAGTTCTTGAATTTTTTCCATATTGCTATCATTGTTGTGCCCGCAAGTATATGGGTCGTACAAGTAATTAGTGGCCCTTTTTAAGAGCCGGATGTCGAACCCACAGGGACTGGACCAATTCAGCTAATTATTAAGTTCAAGTGTGATACTAAATGTCGCAAGTGATGATTGTAGACTTTTTTGAGAAATTTAATTAAGTCTAGATGTGGTCAACGAAATACTCTGAATTCATTCAAGGAGCAACTAGAATTAAAGCCGGATAATCATGCGATACTACGATTTGCAATGGTTTAAGTATGAAACTATCAATTGTCGTCTCACATAATTAAAATTGCATGTTCATGGTCTT
>JACEIK010004137.1:122849-138417 GCA_018107945.1 Datura stramonium | reverse complement strand
TTGGCATTACAGTTATAGTTTTTCTTGTGCATTACTTGGTTGCATTTGCACTTCAGTATTGACTTATTGCCAGGTTTCAGTTTCCAAGATTCCAGGTTGTGGTTATTCCTTATTTTTGGCTCAGTTATTATTTCTATCTTACATGTTTACAGTTTTTTGCCTTACATACCAGTACATTTCATTTGTACTGACTTCCCATTGCCTGGGGACCTGCGTTTGTGCCGCAGGTGCAGGTAGAGGTCGGGATTTCCAGTTGCAGTAGCAGTTCGTGAGATTAGTGGATGTGTTGGTATGCTCCTTTCTTTCTGGAGCTAAGACTTGTTTTGTTTCAGTTAGAGTTTTGAGATGCAGTTATGGGTAGGTCGGAGCCCTGTTCCGACCATCAGTCAGTTTACTCTTTAGAGGCTTTATGGACTTAATGTGTACTATGGTATTCAGTTTGTGGCCTTGTTGGAATTTTGTTGTTAAGTTTAGCATACTCATAGCCTTGTTTGAATTTCAGTTGTGTACCCTGTATTGTTGAGAAACTATGGGTCCAGTTTGTGCTACAGTTGATTCTGACAGGTGACCTGGACGGCCTAAGTGTTACAGTTACATATGTCACATAGTCGACTTCCTAGTAAGTCAGGTATGGGACCAGTCGCACCCTCCCCCAAGTTATAGGGCATGATACTTGTCCTGTGTCTATGATTTGGGCCTCCGTTCAGGTCATGACAGATGATAGGGCTAGATTCAGTTCATAAGGCTATAGAGAAATTTCAGCTCATTAGAGAAGTGCTTAAAACAACTCAGAATCGTTAGAAATCTTATGCAGATGTTAAGAGGAGAGAGCTTGTGTTTGAGGTTGATGATCGGGTGTTTCCGAAGGTATCTCCCATGAAAGGAGTTATGAAATTTTGTAAGAAAGGGAAGCTTAGTCCCCATATGTTGACCTTATAGAATTTTATGGTGTGTTAGAAAGGTGGCATATGAGTTGATTCTATTAGTGGAGTTATCTTCGGTGCACCTAGTTTTCCATGTATCTTTGTTGAAAAAGTACACTGGTGATCCAGCTATTCCAGTAGAGAGCATTGGGGAGAAGGATAGCTTTACCTATGAAGAAGTTCCGATTGAGATCCTTTGTTGTTAGTTTCGAATGTAGAGGAACAAGGAAATAGCTTTGAAAGTTTTGTGGAGAAATCAACTTGTTGAGGGAGCTATGTGGGAAACCAAAGCACATATGATGACTATATATCTGCATCTTTTCCCTTTCAGCTCAGTTCCAGCATGAGGTAAAAGTTTCCTCCTTAATACTATATTATGCTTCATGTAAAGTTCATGTCTCTCAGTTCCTTTTATGTTATAGCATGCATGTATTTTTCATGAATTTAGTTCACTCATGTTGATTAGTTCAGAATCAGTCACTCCATCAGTTTTCAGCTATGATTGTTTAGTTTTAGGATTGTAGTTCTTTCCCTTGCATATCAGTATGCTTAATCTATATTCGAGGATGAATGTTCCCAAGGGGAGAATGTAACACCCCGAAATCCCTAAGATATAATTCGAGAACTGAAATGGAGAAAATAGGAAGACCTGCACCAGGTCACAGAACGAGTCATTATGTGGTTTTTCAAGTGACCTGACGGGTCATGGTGTCACCTATTAAGTGTACAAGTTGGTGAAAAATTGGAGTTTCATAGAGACTTATCAACTGGTTAAGTGACCCGTTAAGTGACATGATGATTCGTCAAGCGAGGTATCAAGAAAAGACAAGAAAATTTGAGATAAATTTACCCATGGTAACGGGTCAAGTGACGAAGGATCAAGTCTCCCAACCAGTTGTCTAGTCACTCATTGGGTTTGGTAGTAAGTAATTTCATGTCGGGTCATTAAGGGTGTTTTCATAATTCCTACGTTCCCATGTCCTAAACAAAGTCATTTTAAGTCTCCTAAAGGGTATTTTTAAGGGTTTTAATCATCCTAAACACTCATTCTGTTCCTAACACCCCAAATTGAAGATCAAATCCCCTAAAGATTTCTACTCCTAACATCTTGTTATACCCCGGGAACACAAAGATATGACCCGAGAGTTGAAACAGTGAAAAAAAAAGAAATGGGTGCTTCAGTTGTAAGACAAGTCGTTGGATGACTGATGAGGAGACCCCACGAGTCGTTAGGTGCCTCGTGGTGTGTCCTGCAGGAAATAAAGGTTACAGGTCCCCACGGACGTGGGAACGAATCGTGGTCAGCCACCACGAGTCGTCAAGTTAGCCAGGGGGTTAGGTGGAAAAATAAATAGGAGAATCCACCAATGTACATAACGGAAGGGACCCCACGAGTCGTGGTCAGTCCCTACGATTTGTGGGGTGAGTCATAAGCAAGCAGGGTGAACTTTATTTGAGAATAAGGCACTGTACATGACGGAAGGTGACCACGAGTTGTGGTCCCATGGAATGAGGTTTTAAGTCACCCGTTACGAGCCCTAAGAGATCTGTTATCCAGTGTACTTGACGGACGACTCGACGAGTCGTTGCCTCTCTTGACGAATCATTAGATCCCTCGTTGGGACCCCTTGGCAGTTATTTTTAGAGATTTTAGTAAGGGTTTTTCCGTAATTCCTAAATCTTAGGGGCCTATACTATGTCGTTTAAGGCTCGTTTTACTGAGTTTTTAGCAGGGGAAGACCTACTCTAGGTCATTCTTCCCATGCATGCAAGTTTGAAGAATTGAAGAGGTGATTCAAGGCAAAATCTCAAGGTTTCCATCAGAATCTCAGCTTGGGCAATTAGAAGGTGTTAGAATTCACCATTCCCAAGTATGTAAGGCTATGAATGGGTGTCTCCTTCCACACCCATGCTCAATTTCTATCAAATTATGATAAATCACCTATGATCAAGCATGGGGTTTTCACCCAATTGCACAATTCTTCAATCTATATACATGGGAATGATTAGATTCTATTTATATTGATGGATTGTGAAGCTTGGGAAGATTTTAAATATTTTTCAATAAAAATCATATTTTCTAAGTTATGAAATTTAAATGCCCATGGATGAAATATTCATAAAATAGGTGATTGATGATTAATGCATGATGATGATGAGATTTGTTGATGAAAGGCATGTTTCTAAAGCTAACCCATGATTACGAAGTTGTTCTCAAAATGAATTTAGTAGATCCAAGTATGATAAAGTATTTGGAATTCCCACATGTTGATTTAAAATGATGAATTTTCCCAAAATAAGCTTACCACATTGTTTGGAGAGAAATCTCCCAAATGTCATAATATCTAGCTTGTGGTATGTTGAGTTAAATATTCCTACATATTACTTCCCCCGTGATTTGGAGTAGATGCTCCTACTTATACTTGAGTTTTAGGTAAGTTTCAAAATAAAGCTTCTCATGTGCATAAATTCATAATTGAGATGTATGTCATTATTGAGCTGTGTCGAAGGACATTGTTGAGCTTCCTTCTTATATGATGTCGACTCTATGCATGATCTCATTATTAAGCATTATCAAAGGACAATGTTGAGCTTCATTTAACACGATGTCGAGTTATGTATGATTTCATCTTGATCTTGGTCAATAGGCGATGTTGAGCTTTGTTGTATACGATGTAGACCATTGCATGTTTTGGGAGAAGAGTATAGCACCGAGCAGGCTAAAGGTCGATCACCCTATGCCCCAGAACTACGCGCCAACGTAGGTTGAATAATATATGACATAGGACCTCCCTAGTGAGCTTTACCCTGCCAAAATGGGCCTTCAGCTTGATATCGATATCATGGTAGCATCCTTAGCCCTGGCAAAGTTTTGGTCTACTCTGCCAACTTGAGTGTTATAATCGGGACCATGTAAGCTCTATCGTGGTATATCGGTTAAGTGACGAGTCTTTCGCTGTCTTTACCATTAAGAGTTGCATATTCATTACTCATGATTATTACTTTACATATGCATGTTCTAAAAGTATGGTTTGACTCATTGTTCAGCTTTTCAATATAAATGTTATGTTTTAGCTTTGAGTCATCTCAGTCAGTCATGCCATTATGATAAGTTTCTTATTTTAGAAGGAATGCATGTAGCGCTTCTCTTATACTTGTAAGCCTATGATATTTCATAAAATGTTTTAAATGATTTAATTTACTTGAGTGGTTTTACTTACCTTGCATACTCGGTAAATTCCACGTACTAACCGCATACTTTCTATGTTGTATCGTTTCATGATACAGGACCTGGCTCACATCTTCAGCCCCGTTCTTAGACAACTTTCCAAAGTTATTATCTGCTCGGATTGGTGATTCCTCATCCTTCGAGGACTAGACTATCAATTTCCTTTATGTATTTCCAATTTTAGTATTGTTGAGTTAGTTGGGGTCTTGTCCCATCAACTCTTTCGGATTAAAGGCTTTCAGACGCATGTATGTGCAGCTTTGGATGTTAATTTGATGTGATGTTGAATTAGAGTTCCACTGAGATTAGATTCATGTTTAGTTGTATGCTTATGCCCTGGGTCGACTTGGGGCCTCTTGGGGTCACTTGTCCCATGTATACGGTCAGGCCTCCGTTCTTGTCGTGAAAAAATTGGTATCAGATCCATAGCTTTTTCAGTGTCCTAGGGGGGTCTGAAATCCACGTTAAGTAGAGTCTTTTTCATGGGTGTGAAGTGCGCCAAACTTATGACGAAGAGGCTACAATACTTTTAGGAAATGTTCTTTTCTTTTATGATCTATGTCGTGCGATGAGAAGTCTTTCTATTCTTCTAATTCGTGCTAACTGCGATTGAAGAATCATGGCTTCTGGAAGGATAAACAGAAGGAGTAATGGAGGTGGTGAAGGCCACGAGAATGGAAATGGTTATGGGCATCAGCCAGCCCCAAAAATTTAGGAGCCTCAGGCACTAGAGCCGGCTGCTCATACTGAGTTCTAGGCCGTTATTCAGATGCTTTCGCAGACCTTGACCACTCAGGTCAATTAGCATGCCATTGCACATGTTCTGCGAAATGGAAATGCAGAGGTGGATTTAGTCAGGGACTTCTTGAGGATGAACCCGCTGGAGTTCTTGGGGTCCATGGTAGACGTTGACCCACATGATTTCATTAATGAGATTGTAAAGATCACCCAAGTCATGCGGGTGAGTAGTGTTGAGTGCGCATAGTTGGCCTCCTAATAGTTGAAAGGGGTTGCGCATATTTGGTTCCTCCAATGAAAGGAGAACAGGGTCGTAGGAGCAGGTCCGATTACGTGGGAGGAGGTCCAGGTTGCATTCCTAGATCGGTTCTTTCCTCGAGAGATGGGGGAGCTCAAGGATGCTGAATTTCTAAACTTGAAGCAAGGAAGGATGTTAGTGCTGGAGTATTCCCTTGAGTTCACTCGCCTACAGAAATATGCCCTCGAGTTAGTAACTGACCAGAGGGCACGGGTGAGCAGATTTTTGCATGGTATAGCAGGGTATTTGGACAAGGAGTGTCGGATTGCTATGATTCACAAGGATATGGATTTCCCTCACATTGTGTCGTACGCCCAGCAGATGGAGGCGGCACATTCGAGGGAGAGGGAGGCCAAGAGGGCCAGGACCGAGGGTCACAGATTTTCTCAACAGAGGTCCGGAGATGGGCACCGACAGCAGACTTGCCAGAGGTCGTCAACCCCAGCATCTTCGGCATTGAGTGTGCCATCCAGACCTAGACATGATCATAGAGGGTGAGCGTCAGGCTCACGGGGTCAGAGCAGCAGACCTATAGATTTCAGTATCCTAGGTTGTCACAGAGTTGGTCGAAGGCATACAGGCCATTGTTTGGTAGGTTCACGAGCTTGTTTTGGTTGTGAGCAGCCCAAAGACATGCTTAGAGATTGTCCAGCTATGAGGCAATACCAGGTTAGGGGTTGAGGCCCAGCTTCTAGTTTAGGAGCCCCTCCCCCACGCACAGCACATCAGGGGCATTTACTAGCACAACTTGCGGGCAACGCCAGAAAAGATTCTATGCCTTAGCCACTCGTTAGGAGCAAGAGGCCTCACTAGATGTGGTCACCGGTATGTTCATAGTTTTTCATGTTGAGGTGTATGCTTTGCTAGATCCAGGGGCTACCCTAACTTTTGTGACACCATTGTAGGTAGTAGCTTTAGAGCCAGTCTCGATGTTTTATCAGAGCCATTCTCAGTTTCTACTCAAGTAGGTGACTCAGTTATAACTTGACGGGTGTATAGAAATTGCCCAGACTCAGTTCTTCACAAGATCAACACAACAGACTTGATAGAGTTAGCCTTGACAAATTCCGATGTTATTCTCAGCATTGATTGGCTATTTTCATTCTATGCTTCAGTTAATTGTAGAACTCGGGCAGTATAGTTCCAATTTTTGGGTCAGCTAGTTTTAGAATGGAAGGATAGTTCAGTGTTCCTATAGGTCTATCCATTTCCTACCTTAAGGCCAAGAAGATGATTTCTAAGGGTTTCATGTACTATCTAGCTAGGGTTAAGGATGTGGAGTCCGAGACCCCGACCATCCAGTCCATACCAGTAGTATGTGAGTATCCATAGGTCATTCTTGATGATTTGTAAGGTGTCCCTCCTGAGCGGGAGATTGATTTTGATATAGATCTTCTTCCTGACACGCAACCTATATCTATCTCGCCCTACAGAATGACTCCAGCCGAGCTAAAAGAGTTGAAAGATCAGTTGAAGAACCTGTTATATTAGGGATTTATTAGGCCGAGTAAGTCCCCATGGGGTTTACCAGTCCTATTCGTTCGGAAGAAGGATGGTACTCTTCGAATGTGAATTGATCATAGGCAGTTGAACAAGGTCATTGTTAAGAATAGATATCCTTTACCTAGGATCGATGATTTGTTTGACCAACTTAAGGGTGTCAAGTGTTTCTCTAAGATTGATCTCAGATCCAGGTATCACTAAGCTTTGGGTTCGGGAGAGTGACATTCCGAAACCACTTTCACGACTCGATATGGTTACTACAAATTCGTTGTTATGTCTATTTGACTAACCAATGCCCCTACAGCTTTCATGGACTTTATGAACAGGGTGTTCAAGCAATATCTAAACATGTTCGTGATCGTGTCCATCGATGATATCCTTATATACACCCGGAGTGAGAAGGAGCATGCCGCTCATTTGAGAATGGTGCTGCAGAATCTCAAGGATCATCAGTTGTATGCAAAGTTCAGCAAATGTGAGTTTTGGTTGGACTATATGGCATTTTTGGGTCATGTGGTATTGAGTAAGGGCATAAAGGTGGATTCTCCGAAAGTCCAGGCGGTGAAGAACTGGCCCAGATCGGTGAACCCATCAGATATCAGGAGCTTCTTGGGCTTATAAAGTTACTACTGGAGATTTGTTGAGGGATTTTCATAAATTGCAACACTATTGACCAAGTTGACTCTGAAGAAGGTAAGGTTCCAATGGTCGGACACTTTTGATAAAAGCTTCCAAGAATTGAAGACGCAACCCACTTCAGCACTAGTGTTGACTCTACCCAATGGTACCGATTGTTTATTTGGTATATTGTGATGCTTTGAGGATTGGACTTGGGTGCGTGCTGATGAAGCATGGGAAGGTGATAGCATATGCCTCAAGACAGTTGAAAATCCATGAGAAGAATTATCTGACCCATGATCTTGAGTTGGTCGCGGTGTTGTTCACATTAAAGATCTGGCGGCATTACTTGTATAAGGTCCACATGGATGTATTCACGGATCACAAGATCTTGCAATATGTGTTCACACAGAAAGATCTCAATCTTCGGCAAAGGAGGTGGTTGGAGCTACTAAAGGATTACGACATGAGTGTCCTTTACCACCTAGTTAAGGCTAATGTAGTAGAAGATGCACTTAGCTGGCTCTCTATAGAGAGTGTGTCCAATGTGGATGAGGGAGTAAAGGAGTTGGTTAATGATGTCCATCGACATTCGAGGTGGGGAGTTAGATTGGTCGACTCTATCGATGGCGGCATTATTTTGCAAAACGGATCAAAATCATCCTTGGTGACAGATGTGAAAGACAGACAAGATGAGGATCCGATTTTAGTAAAGATGAAGGAAGTTGTTTGATGTAAAAAGGTGGAGGTCTTCTCCCAAGGAGGAGATGGTGTACTGCGGTACCAGCGTCATCTATGTGTTCAAGATGTGGATAATCTGAGGGACTGGATATTGCATGAGNTAAATACAGGTATGTCAAAATTTCCAGTGAGCTTCCGCGTTGGCTCCGTATGTGGATAATCTGAGGGACTGGATATTGCATGAGGAACATGGATCCAGGTATTCTATCCATCACGGTGCCACCAAGATGTATCATGATTTGCGGGAAATATATTGGTGGATCGACATGAAGAAGAATATTACAGAATTCGTAGCCAAGTGCCCGAACTGCTAGAAAGTGAAAGTTGAGCATCAAAGGTCGAGAGGCGTACTTCAAGATATTAGCATTCCCACTTGGAAGTGGGAAGAGATTAATATGGATTTCATTACAAGGCTACCTCATACTAGCCAACACTATGATACTATTTGGTGGTAGTAGAAAGGTAGGCCAAGATTGCACACTTCCTATCATTAAAAACCACATATTCAACGGATGATTATGCCGAATGGTATATTCAGGACTTAGTTCGAATACATGGAGTGCCCTTGTCAATTATCTCAGACCAAGGCACCCAGTTTACCTCTTAGTTTTGGCGGTCTTTCTAAAAAGTGTTTGGGACTCAGGTTAAGCTCAACATAGCATTCCTTCCGCAAATGGATGGTCATGCGTAGCTGACATTTCAAACTCTAGGGGACATGTTGAGAGCTTGTGTGATGGACTTTAAAGGTAGTTGGGATGATCACATTCCTTTGATCATGTTTGCTTACAATAACAACTATCACTCTAGCATCCAGATGGTACCATTCGAGGCTCTTTATGGGCTAAGATGTAGATTGCCCATCATATGGTTTGAAGTTGTATGAGGCAGCTATGATAGGACCTGATTCGATTCATGAGGCATGGTGAAGGTTCAAATGATAAGGGACAGGCTGAAAACTGCTTAGAGTCATCAAAAATCATATGCAGATGTGAGAAGAATAGATTTGGAGTTTGAGATAGACGATTGGGTGTTTCTGAAGGAATCTCCCATGAAGGGAGTATTGTGGTTCGGAAGAAAACGAAAGCTCAGTCACCACTATATTGGTCCCTACTAGGTTATGAGAATAGTTGGTAAGGTAGCGTATAAGTTGGACTTTCCATTAGATCTTCAATTCATCCCGTCTTTCATGTATCGCTCTTGAAGAAGTGTTTG
Organism: Datura stramonium; assembly: GCA_018107945.1. NCBI lineage: Eukaryota > Viridiplantae > Streptophyta > Magnoliopsida > Solanales > Solanaceae > Datura > Datura stramonium. Next base: position 129,155 of record JACEIK010004137.1, on the reverse strand, counting down.
GGAGATCCAGCTCTACTAGTACTAGTGGACAGCGTTGGTGTAAAAGATTGCCTTAGCTATGAGGAAGTTCCAGTAGAAATATTGGATCGTCACGTTCAGAGGCTAAGGAACATATAAGTAGCTTCAATTAAAGTATTATGGAGAAATCAGCATGTTGAAGGAGCTACGTGGGAAGCCGAAGCATATATGATGCCTAAATACCCACACTTATTATCTATCAGCTCAGTTTCGACTTGAGGTATCAGTTTTGCTCTATGACTCCATTTAGTTTCATGTTCGGTTCATGCACGCACGTTTCTCTTACATATATGGTTGTGTATGTGATTTGTGAATTCAGTTCAACTATATTTTTTGAATCAGAGGTAGTCATTCGATAAGTTTTCGAGCTAGATGATTAGTATTTGCGTATGATAATTGCATGTTCTCTATTTTCTGCCTGTTTCCAACATTTGTGGACGAATGTTCCTAAGGGGGAGATATTGTTATACCCTGGGAGATCAAAGATAGGACCCGAGAGTTAAAAAGGGGAAAATGTAAAAACTGATGTTGCACGCATAGAACGAGTTGTGGGACGACTTCTGAGGATAGCCCACGAGTCACCAGGTGACTCATGAGTGAGACCAGTGAGGAGTTGGGAATTTATGAGAAAAGAGTCCCCACAGGCGTGGGAACGAATCGTGGTCAGACACCACGAGTTGTTGGCTCAGTTGTGGGGTGAGGGAGGAAGAAGAGAAAAGGAAGGAATCGGTGAACATCACGAGTGGTGACCACGAGTCGTGGTCAGCCACCACGATTCGTCAGGCTCCCTGTTACCAGCCAGATGATTAATTTTGGAGTTTGAGGTAGTGCAGTTAACGATTGGTGACCACGAGTCGTGATCACCCCTGGCGAACCGTTAGGTTACCCTTCCAAGACCAGGAGATTTGACAAGAAGTGTACATAACAAGCTAGGTGATGATTTGTTGACTTGGACCACGATCCATCAGGTCGTCCGTTAGGACCACCTGGCAATATTTTCCTGCGAATTCAGTAAGGGTCCTTTCATAATTCCTAATTTCCTAAGGCCTATACTATGTTTATTTAAGGCTCGTTCTAAAGGGTTTTAAGAGAGGAAAACCTATTCTAAGTTATTTCACTTCATGCATGCATAGTTAAGAGGTTGTAGAGGTGACTTAGAGAATGTGTTAAAGGTTTCCATTGGAATCTCATATTGGGATATCAGAGAAGTTATAGAATCATCCCTTCCAGGTATGTACGGTTATGAGTGGGTGTTTTCTTCCACACCCATGCCCAATTTCTATCTAAATATAAGAAATACCTATGATCAAGTTATGTTGCTTTCACCCAATTGCATAATTTTTCAATTTCTATACATGGGTATGATTAGCTTATGTTTCTATTGATGATTTGTGAAGCATGAGCAGATTTTGAATTGTTTCCAATCCAAATTGTATTTTCTAGTTTTATGAAATTAAAGGCCTATGGTTTAGAAATTCATGAAAGAAGGGAATGATGATGAATGTATGATGATGAAAAGCATATTTCTATATCTACCCATGATTATGATATAGTTTTCAAAATAAATTGAGTAGATCCAAGCATGATAAAGTTTTGGGCAAAGCCCTTATATCGAGTATGATGATATAGTATCTCTAAAGTAAGCTTACCATATGGTTTTGGAGTAAAGTCTCCCACTTATCTTTTAGAATGTGGTATGTTTTGAAATAGAGCTTCTCATATGCATGAATTCACAATTTATATGTATTTTATTGTGGAGCTTCATTTTCATACGATGTTGAGTTATGCATGATTTCATTGTTGCGCTTTGTCAATAGACGATGTTGAGCTTTGTTATATACAATGTATAGCATTTCAAGTTTTGGGAGAAGAGTATAGCATCGAGCAGGCTAAGGGTCGATCACCCTATGCCTCAGAATTACACGCCAACGTAGGTTGATAGTATTATATGTCTTGGGACCTCCCTTGTGAGCTTCCTCTTGCCCAAATGGGTCTTCAGCTTGATATCGAAATCATGGTATCATGCTTAGCCCTAGCAAGGTTTTTGACGGCTCTTCCCACTTGAGTGTGATAGTAGGGACCACGTAAGCTCTATCGTGGTATGTCGGTTACATGACTAGTCTCCCATCGTCTATATGATTCAGATTTTCATATTCATTACTCGTGGTTATTATTTTATACATGCATGTTCTATAAGCTAGGTTTGACTCAATGTTAAGCTTTTCTATAACTGTCATATTGCATCTTTGAGTAATTCGAGTCATTTTGATGTTATAAAGTTATGTATGGTCATGATATAAAAGGATTATGATTTCATAAAGAATACATGCAAGTCCTACTCTCAGTCTATTGATGTTTATGCTTAATTAATGCATTGTGTTTTAAAATATTTTGCTTACTTTAGCGGTTTTACTTAACTTAAACACTTGGTACATTCCATGTACTAACTGCATACCTTCTATGTTGTGTCATTTCATGATAAAAGACCTGGCTCTCAGGTTCAGCCCCGCTCTTAGACAGTTCATCGGAGTTAGCGTCTACCTATTGGTGAGTCCTCATCTTTCGAGGACCAGACTATCTATCTTTCTTCATGTATTTCAGTTTTTAGTTTGCTGAGTTAGTTAGGCTCTTGCCCCATCAACTCATCATGTTTAGAGGCTATTCAGGCCTATGTATGTATTCAGCTTCCGATTTATATTCGTATGTTATATTTAGGTTACACTTCCGCTATAATGGTATTGTTGATTCTTCAGTTTATTGATTTAGTTAGATGTATTTTTTGTGCCATGGGTCGACTTGGGATCTCTCGCGGTCCCTTGTCCTATGTCTACGATCCGGGCCTCCATTCGGGTCATGACAGTTGATAGGGCCAGATTCATTTCATAAGGCTATAGAGAAATTTCAGCTCATTAGAGAAGTGCTTAAAAGAACTCAGAATTGTTAGAAATCTTATGCAGATGTTAAAAGGAGAGAGCTTGATTTTGAGGTTGATGATCGGGTGTTTCTGAAGGTGTCCCCCATGAGAGGAGTTATGAAATTTGGAAAGAAAGGGAAGCTTAGTCCCCATATGTTTGTCCTTATAGAATTGTAAGGTGTGTTAGAAAGGTGGCATATGAGTTGATTCTATTAGTGGAGTTATCTTCGGTGCACCTAGTTTTCCATGTATCTCTATTGAAAAAGTGCACTGGTGATCAAGCATTAGTTGTTAAAGTAGAGAGCATTGGGGTGAAGGATAGCTTTACCTATGAAGAAGTTCCAATTGAGATCCTTGGTTGTTAGTTTCGAATGTAGAGGAACAAGGAAAGAGCTTTAGTGAAATTTTTGTGGAGAAATCAGCTTGTTGAGGGAGCTATTTGGCAAGCCGAAGCAGAGATGATGACTATATTCCTGCATCTTTTCCCTTTCAGCTCAGTTCCAGCATGAGGTACAAGTTTCCTCCTTAGTACTATATTATGCTTCATGTAAATTTCATGTCTCTCAGTTCCTTTTATGTTATAGCATGCATGTATTTTTCATGAATTTAGTTCACTCATGTAGATTAGTTTAGAATCAGTCACTCCATAAATTTTCAGCTACGATTGTTCCATTTTGGGATTGTAGTTGTTTCCCTTGCCTTTCAGTATGCTTAATCTATATTCGAGGAAGAATGTCCCCAAGGGGAGAATGTAACACCTCAAAATCCCTACGATATAATTCAAGAACTGAAATTGAGAAAATAGGAAGACCTGCACGACGTCACAGAACCAGTCATTGTGTGACTTTTCAAGTGACCTAACGGGTCTTGGTGTGACCTAATAAGTGTACAATTTGGTGAAAAATTGGAGTTTCAGAGAGTCTTGTCGACTGGTTAAGTGACCCGTTAAGTGACATGACGATTCATCTAGTGAGGCATAAAGAAAATACAAGAAAATTTAGATAAATTTACCCGTGGCAACGGGTCAAGTGACAACGGAGCAAGTCTCCCAACCAGTCATCTAGTCACTCGTGTTTGGTAGTAAGTAATTCCATGTCGGGTCATTAAGGATGTTTTCATAATTCCTACGTTCCTATCTCTTAAACAAAGTCATTTTAAGTCTCCTAAAGGGTGTTTTTAAGGGTTTTAATCATCCTAAACACTCATTATGTTCCTAACACCCCAAATTGAAGATCAAATCCCCTCAAGAATTCTACTCGTAACATCTTGATACACCCCGGGAACTCAAAGATCAGACCCGGGAGTTGAAACATTGAAAAACAAAAAATGGGTGCTTCAGTTGTAGGATGAGTCGTTGGATGACTCGTGAGGAGACCCCACGAGTCTTCAGGTGCCTCGTGGGGAGTCCTGAAGGAAATAATTGTTAGAGGTCCCCACGGGTGTGGGAACCACTCATGGTCAGCCACCACGAGAAGTAAAGTTCGCCATGGGGTGAGGTGGAAAAATAAATAGGCGAATCGACCAGTGTACCTAATGGAAGGGACCCCACGAGTCGTGGTCAGTCCCCACGATTTGTGGGGTGAGTCGTGAGCAAGAAGGGTGATCTTTATTTGAGAATAAGTCAGTGTACATGATGGAAGGTGACAAAGAGTCATGGTCCCGTGGAATGAGTCGTTAAGCCACTCGTTACGAGCCCTAAGAGATTTATTATCCAATGTACTTGACGGACGACTCGACGAGTCGTTGCCTCTCTTGAGGAATCATTAGGTCCCTCATTGGGACCCCTTGGCAGTTATTTTCAATGATTTTAGTAAGGGCTTTTCCGTAATTCCTAAATCCTAGGGGCCTATACTATGTCGTTTAATGATCTTTTTACTGAGTTTTTAGCAGGGGAAGACCTACTCTAAGTCATTCTACCCATGCATGAAAGTTTGAAGGATTGAAGAGGTGATTAAAGGATAAAACTTAAGGTTTCCATCGGAATCTCAGCTTGGGCAATTAGAAGGTGTTAGAATTCACCATTCCCAAGTATGTAAGGCTATGAAAGGGTGTCTCCTTCCACACCGCTGCTCAATTTCTATCAAATTATGATAAATAACTTATGATCAAGCGTGGGGTTTTCACCCAATTTCATAATTAATCAATCTATATACATGGGCATGATTAGATTCTATTTATATTGAAGGGTTGTGAAGCTTGGGAAGATTTTAAATTGTTTTCAATAAAAATCATACTTTATAAGTTATGAAATTTAAGTTATAATAGAGGTGATTGATGATGAATGTATGACGATGATGGGATTTTATTATGAAAGGCATGTTTCTAAAGCGAACCCATGATTACGAAGTTGTTCTCAAAATGAATTGAACACATCCAAGTATGATAAAGTCTGTGGCAATGCCCACATGTTGATTTAAAATGCTGAATTTTCCTGAAATAAGCTTACCACATTGTTTGGAGCGAAATCTCCCAAATTTCATAATTTCTAGCTTGTGGTATGTTGAGTTAAATATTCCTACATATAGCTTCCCGCATGATTTGGAGTAGTTGCTCCTACTTATACTTGAGTTTTTGGCATGTTTCAAAATAAAGCTTCTCATATGCATAAATTCATAATTGAGATGTATGACATTATTGAGATTTGTCGAGGAACAAAGTTGAGCTTCATTCTTATATGATGTTGACTCTATGTATGACCTCATTATTGAGCTTTGTCAAAGGACAATGTTGAGCTTCATTTCACATGATGTCGAGTTATGTATGATTTCATCTTAAGCTTCGTCAATAGGTGGTGTTGAGCTTTGTTGTATACGATGTAGACCATTGCATGTTTTGGGAGAAGAGTCTAGCACCGAGCAGGCTAATGGTCGATCAACCTATGCCCCAGAACTATGCACCAACGTAGGTTGAATAATATATGACATAGGACCTCCCTAGTGAGCTTTCCCCAGCCCAAATGGGCCTTCAGCTTGATATCGATATCATAGTAGCATCCTTAGCCCTGGCAAGGTTTTGGTATGCTCTGCCCACTCGGGACCATGTAAGCTCTATCGTGGTATATCGGTCAAGTGACGAGTCTTTCGCTGTTTTTATCATTCAGATTTGCATATTCATTACTCATGATGATTATTTTACACATGCATGTTCTAAAAGAAAGGTTTGTGTTACACCCCGTAAATTCTTGACATGTCGATGGCCTATTCGCATGTTGGTTAAGAGTTTTAGAATGCCATACATGCTAGAAAAAGGCCCGGGGAAAGATCGGACAAGCACTAAGTCGGCGCGTCGCAAGGCAAAATGCGACTTGTAAATCGCATTCCCTGAATGCGACTTATAAGTCCCAATTATATATAAGCCCCAACTTCGGTTTTTTT
>JACEIK010004137.1:78282-90430 GCA_018107945.1 Datura stramonium | reverse complement strand
ATGGATGTATTCATGGATCACAAGAGCTTTCAATATGTGTTCACATAGAAAGATCTCAATCTTCGGCGATAGAGGCGGTTGGTGCTACTAAAGGACTACGACATGAGTGTCCTTTACCACCCAGGTAAGGCTAATCTAGAAGAAGATTCACATAGCTGGATCTCTATGGAGAGTGTGTCCCACATCGATGTGGGAAAGAAGGAGTTGGTGAAAGATGTCATCAACTTTCGAGGTTTGGAGTTAGATTGGTCGGCTCTATCGATGGCTGCGTTATTATGCAAAATGGACCAAAATCTTCCTTGGTGAGGGATGTGAAAGCCAGACAAGATGAGGATCCGATTTTAGTAAAGCTGAAAGAAGTTGTTTGAAGTAAAACGGTGGAGGTCTTCTCCAAGGAAGGAGATGGTGTACTGCAGTACCAGGGTCGTCTATGTGTTCAAGATGTGGACAATCTGAGTGACAGGATATAGCATGAGGAATATGGATCCAGGTATTCTATCCATCAGGGTTCCACAAAGATGTATCATGATTTGCGGGAAATATATTGGTGGATCGACATGAAGAAGGATATTACGGAATTCGTAGACAAGTGCCCGAACTGCCAGCTAGTGAAAGTTGAGCATCAAAGGTTGGGAGGTGTACTTCAAGTTATTATCATTCCCACTTGGAAGTGGGAATAGATTAATATGTATTTCATTACAAGGATATCTTATATTCGCCGACACTATGATTCTATTTGGGTAGTAGTAGATAGGTAGAACAAGGTTGCACACTTCCTACCGGTCAAAACCACAGATTCAGTGGATCGTTATGCAAAACTATATATTCAGGAGTTAGTTCGACTACATGGAGTGCCCTTGTCGATTATCTCAGACCGAGGTACTCATATTACCTCTTAGTTTTGGCGGTCTTTCCGAAAAGGGCTTTGGACTCAGGTTAAGCTCAGCACAACATTCCATCCACAAACAGATGGTCAGGTGGAGCAGACATTTCAAACACTCGAGGACATATTGAGAGCTTGTGTCATGGACTTTAAAGGTAGTTGGGATGATCACTTGCCTTTGGTCAAGTTTGCCTACAATAACAGCTATCACTCTAGCATCCATATGGAAACATTCGAGGCTCTTTATAGGTGCAGATGTAGATCGCCCATCGGATGGTTTGAAGTTGGTGAGACAGCTATGGTAGGACCTGATTCGGTTCATGAGGCATTGTGACGGTTCAGATGATAAGGGACAGGCTGAAAACTTCTCAGAGTCATAAAAAATCATATACAGATGTGAGAAGAAGAGATTTGGAGTTTGAGATAGATGATTTGGTGTTTCTGAAGGTATCTCTCATGAAGGGAGTCATGCAGTTCGGAAGGAAACCAAATCTCAGTCCCCGCTATATTGGTCCCTACTAGGTTATGAGAATAGTTGGTAAGGTAGCGTATGAGTTGGACTTGCCATCAGAGTTATCTTCAGTTCATCCCGTCTTTCATGTATCGCTCCTGAAAAAGTGCTTGGATAACCCATCTTTAATTGTTCCGGTGGAAAGTGTTGGTGTGGGAGATAGCCTCAGTTATGAGGAAATTCTAGTTGCAATCTTGGATCATCAAGTTCAGAGGCTGAGGAACAAAGAAGTAGCTTCAGTGAAGGTGTTATGGAGAAATCAACATGTTGAAGGAGCTACGTGGGAAGTCGAAGAGGCTATGATGGCTAAATACCCCCACTTGTTCCCTACCGGCTTAGTTTCAGTTTGAGGTATCAGTTTTTTCCCTAATTCTCTAATCAAATTCCATGTTCCGTTCATGTGCGCAATTTTGATTTATGTAATGATGGATGTATGTGATGCCTAAATTCAGTTTAGATATGTAGTTCTCTACGAAGGTAGTCATTCCAATAGTTTTTGGTTTTAATAATCAGTATTTGCATATGAGGATTGCTTGTTTCTGAGTTTTTTGTGTGTTTCTAACATTAAAGGACAAATTTTTCCAAGGGGTAGATATTGTTACATCCGAGAACTCAAAGATCGACCGAGGAGTTGAAATGGGAAAAAAGCTAGAAATGGGTGCTTCAGTTTCAGGACGAGTCGTTGGACGACTCGTGAGGAGACCCTACGAGTCGTCTAGTGCCTTGTGGGGAGGCCTGGAGGAAATGAAGTTTAGAGGTCCCCACGGGCATGGGAACGAATCGTGGTCAGCACTACGAGTCGTCAAGTTAGCCGTGGGGTGAGGTGGAGAAATAAATGAGAGAATCGACTAGTGTACCTAACGGAAGGGACCCCACGAGTCATGGTAATTCCCTAAAATTCGTGGGGTGTGTCGTGAGCAAGCAAAGTGAACTTTATTTAAGAATGAGGCAGTGTACATGACGTAAGGTGACCATGAGTCGTTGTCCCATGGAACGAGTCATTAAGTCACCCATTACGAGCCCTAAGAGATCTGTTATCCTGTGTACTTGACGGATGACTCGACGAGTCGTTGCCTCTTTTAACGAATCGTTAGGTCCCTCGTTGGGACCCCCAGGTAGTTATTTTCAGCGATTTTAGTAAGGGATTTTCCGTAATTCCAAAATTGTAAGGGCATATACTACATTGTTTAAGGCTCATTTTACTGGGTTTTTAGCAGGGGAAGACCTACTCTAAGTCATTGATCCTATGCATGCAAGTTTGAAGGATTGAAGAGGTGATTCAAGGAAAAATCTCAAGGTATCCATCGAAATCTCATCTTGGGCAATTAGAAGGTGTTAGAATTCACCATTTCCAAGTGTGTGAGGCTATGAATGGGTGTCTCCTTCCACACCCATGCTCAATTTCTATAAAATTATGATAAATCACCTATGATCAGCATGGGGTTTTCACCCAATTGCACAATTCTTCAATCTTTATACATGAGCATGATTAGATTCTATTTATATTAATGGGTTGTGAAGCTTAGGAAGATTTTAAATTGTTTTCAATACAAATCATATTTTCTAAGTAATGAAATTTAAATGCCTATGGATGAAAAGTTCATAAAAGAGGTGATTGATGATGAATGTATGATCATGATGAGATTTGTTGATGAAAGGCATGTTTCTAAAGCCAAGCCATGATTATGAAGTTGTTCTGACAATGAATTGAGTAGATTCAAGTATGATAAAGTCTTGGGCAATGCCCACGTGTTGATTTTAAATGATGAATTTTCCCGAAATAATCTTACCACATTGTTTGAAGTGAAATCTCCCAAATTTCATAATTTCTAGCTTGTGGTATGTTGAGTTAAATATTCCTACATATAGCTTACCACATGATTTGGAGTAGATGCTCCTACTTATACTTGAGTTTGTGGTATGTTTCAAAATAAAGCTTCTTAGATGAAAAAATTCATAATTGAGATATATGTCATTATTTAGCTTTGTCGAAGGATCATGTTGAGCTTCATTCTTATATGATATCGAGTCTTTGCATGATCTCATTATTGAGCTTTGTCAAAGGACAATGTTGAGCTTTGTTGTTTATGATGTAGAGCATTGCATGTTTTGGGAGAAGAGTCTAGCACCGAGTGGGCTATGGGTCGATCACCCTATGCCACAGAACTACACGCCAACGTAGGTTGAATACTATATGACTTGGGACCTCCCTAGTGAGTTTTCCCCTACCCGAATGGTAGACTCCTTATCACTTACAGGGTTTTGGATGGCTCTGCCAACTTGAGTGTGATAGTCGGGATGACGTAATCTCTATCATGGTATGTCGGTTAAGTGACGAGTCTCCCACTGTCTTTATCATTCAGATTTGCATATTCATTACTCATGATGATTACTTTACGCATGCTTGTTCTAAAAGTAAGGTTTTACTCATTGTTCAGCTTTTCAATATAAATGGTATGTTTCAACTTTGAGTCATCCGAGTTAGTCATGACGTTATAAAGCTCTGCATGGTCATGTATGATAAGATTTCAATTTCAGAAGGAATTCATTTAGCTATTCTCTTATACTTGAAAGCTTGTGATATGTTATTAAATGTTTTAAATGATTTACTTTACTTGAGCGGTTTTACTTACAATGCATATTCACGTACTGACCACATACTTTGTATGTTGTATCGTTTCATGATACAAGACCCGGCTCGCAGCTTCAGCCGTGTTCTTAGACTACTTTCCAGAGTTAGTATCTTCTCGGATTGGTGAGTCCTCATCCTACGAGGACTAGACTATCATTTTCCTTTATGTATTTCCAATTTTAGTATTGTTGAGTTAGTTGGGGTCTTGTCACATCAGCTCATCCAGATTAGAAGCTTTTAGACTTATGTATGTGCAACTTCGGATGGTATTCTTATGTGAGGGTGAATTAGACTTCTGCTGAGATTATATTCATGTTTTCTTTAGTTTAGTGAGTGATTAAGTTTTATGCTTCTACCCTGGGTCGACTTGGGGCCTCTCGGGGTCCCTTGTCCCGTGTCTATGATTCAGGCCTTCATTTGGGTCGTGACACATCCCTAAGTGATTCTTGGAGGAATGGAGTCAATTTTAGTTTAAAAGATAAAATTGTAGATCTGGATGATACGATTCCAACACAACCAGAATCATCCAAAAGCAGCATCATGAACTCCGGGAATTTACAAAATTGAGAAGTGATCACTATTGCCCATTCTTTGGAGAACACTGCCATTTCAGTGAAAAATAATTCCCCTTTGAATTCTGTTGATTTTCTTGGAAATCTAACAATTGGGGATGATAGAGATCTTCCTAATCCATCTCCTCAAAAATATTAAAACCATTCTACCATAGGAAGTGAGAGAAATCGACCAATGAAATTCGACTAAAATTCCGCCGAATAACCTGGAAATTGCATCCTTATTTTACCATCTTCTAGCGAGATTAAAGGTGGTACGACCACCAGTGTTTTTATCCCACATCAAATCCGGCATGCTCAAGAAATTTCAGCACCTTTGCATGGTGGAGCTGCCAGCAATGAACATTTGACGGATTCCAGTGGGCTACTGAATGGTGTCACCAGAGATCCGGTGACTTTTTCATGTGAAAACCAATGCCATCAGGGGTGCCTCAACAAGAGGAGAACAACCATCCAAAGAGCACCACAAAAAAACCACTCAAACACGTTGAATTTTAGTTTGAACTAACTGCCACCACAAGTGATTTCCCGCTAGGGCACTGTTGCCGCTTCAGACATCCAAATCAAAAATTCATAATGCCAATTAATTGAAGATGATCATGGGAGCATGACTTCACAAAAATCCCCATTAAATTTGACCCGAGAAGAGTCGAATTTAGGATTTAGGGTTCTTGATAGGGCGTCGATCGGAGCCGGAGCTCTGACCACTGGTGAAATTTGAAAGCAATGCCAATCCAAGGAGGACCACGATAGGAACCCTCCCATAAAAATAGCCCTATCAGGTTAGATCACTAACTCCTTGAATTTGAATTTTATGGCTGCAAATTCAGCTAGTTTGGCAAGAGATAATAGTCAGCTCACCAAAAAAATTTCTTATCCCCACCAAAACACTCAGAAACTCCACAGAAATGATTCCCACCAAAAAACCAATCTTTTAAAACCATCCTAACTCCGATCCCAATTTCTCTAAGAAAAATAGTGGAGCTTATTAGGAAGTGTTTTGTTTGCCAAAATCAGTTTACAGGAGGAGTCAAGATTGCCCATTTTAACTCTAGGCACATAAATATTTATCTTTGTAATGAGCAAGACCACTTTACTATTTGGACCAAGCAAAGGATGTATATTGAAGACAGATTGATGAAGCTTCAAATCTGGAGACCTACCTTTAAACTAGAGGAGGAAACCCCTATTGTGCCTATATGGGTAACTCTTTATGACATACGATGGCATCGTTACAATCTTGAATTCATAAGTGCTCTCTTAGCTCTTATTGGAAGAGCCTTATATCTTGACACTTCTTTAGCCCAAAAAACTAGGGGTAGTGTGGCTAAAGTGAGGCTCCAGATTGATTGAACAAAGGAGAGACCGCACCATGTTTTGATATGATTTGATAATGAAGATATCTCCAAAGGAAGGTGGAAAGCTATTGAATATGGAGGGGCCCCAGATTATTGTTCTTACTACAAAAAACAAGGTCATCTAGTCCAAGTTTGTAATATTAGAAGAAGAGATGAAGATACTTAAAAGAAAAAAGAAGTAGAAGATGCTCTTTACCAGAATATGAAGCAGACAAACATGGAGAAGGAGGACACAAACAGATTAGAAGACAAGCACAAATAAGACCCTCAACAACCTAAAACCAGTCAATTTTCTAATAACTACGGAAAAAAACAAAAACTCAAAAAGAGCAGTGGTAAATTCTAAGAAGGAAGAATCAGTAAAATCATGAGAGTGGAGAACAAGTTTACAGACCTAATCCTACTAAGAATTTATGTATGATTTCAAATACTACCAGAGATTATAATGTTAATCTTGGAGTCAAAGATCAACAACTCCCTCTCCAATTTAATTTATCTTCCAGAAAAGTTATTGGAAGACAGAATGCACTTAAGGAACATAACTCAGGTATTGACGCAATGCTCCCCACCCCTATTGCTCCCCTCAAGTCTATTATTGTTGTGATGATGTAATTTCTGTAGGTATGGATGGTGTGGAGAAGAAACCACTAAATTGCAGGAAGGGATATCTAAGAGGGGGGGGGGGATTTGTCTCATGTTTTGCATGAGAAACCATCGGTTGACCGTCGGATTGACTCTAGAGCCCTTGCTACCCCTATTCAATCTAAGCTGCCTGTTTTAAGCAATATTCAAGTTCAGAGTATGGTTTTTATTCAGGATAATATGATGGGATTAGGTTTTAATCAGCATGATGGTAATGAGAAGATTGGTCAGAACCAGTTCTGGAAGGCTAAATAGAACATGACTTCACAACATATTAAACATCTGTATGCTGATTTAGGTCCAGACAATATGGGTTTAGTTTAATAAAGAAGCCATGGTTATACTATGGGTTCTGATACAATAATAAGCTTAAACAAGGTTAACAATGAGTCTCCAATTTAGGTTCAGCTACTAGGAATAGAACAAGTTCAAGATTGTTTGAGGTATGATCAAATTCAGGTTTTGGGAACAGTCTAGGGTTAGAATTTGGGTATTCAACAAGTGAAAAATATGGATTAAGAACTTGATCAAGAGATTGGTTCAAGACAAGGTAAAAATTTTGGTATTGATCACGTTCAAAAGTTATGTTTAGATGTTGCACAATGATTTAAATCATGGCAGGATTAGAGGTTAGGTTTTGAGTTGGTCAAGGGTTTTGCAACTAATCTTCATTAAATGGGGTTTGGTTTTGTTTAGAAATCAAGTTTAGAGTAGGTCTAAGGCTTCAGTTCTATTGGGGTTCATCATAAATGTTTAGAGCGGAATCAACAGTCTATCTACAGTGGTCCATCTCAGGTTCATGTCCTTGAAACTAATCAGGCTCATGAGTTTAATGCAAGTCAAAAACAGGTTGAGATATTCGACAGATGCAACTTTTAAGGTCTTTGACTGGAGAAAGGAATGTAGTTGATTGTAAAGATCATGATCAGTCCTCTAAGTCCAAATCCAAGAACAAGGTGAACAAATAGATATGAGATGCTCTCAAAAAAATGATGGAAGGACAGAAAGAAAATTCCAAACAAAATCACACTTTTATTAATGAGAACTTAGGATCACCTCTTCCTTCAAGTCAGGATACCTTAGCAATACCACCGATTCCCAAAAGTCCAAATTCCCCTCCTAACAATCCAAACAAAATATAACAGCAGATATGGATAATCAGCCTACCCTTTTCACTGCTCAATACTCTCCTATCAGAGGTCCTTCATTTGAAAATTTTCAAGAAGATGTTGATGTTATCCTTCCACAAACATAGGACCCCCATTATAAGTCATACGGTGGTACCAGTTATAGGACTAGATATACTCTCAAAAAAAGTCAACAAAATGAGCAATGATCAAGGAAAAGGTTGATACTAATTTTGTTTTGGTTACTCAACAAGATGGCCCGATTGTTCCTCCTCTACAAGTTCATGAAAGACCGCCTGGGGATTGCACTCTCAATTCCTTTCCAGTCATGTCTATTGATACCGATGATGAATATAGAGTAATTCACTCTGAAAATGTGTTTGATGAAGATACTCAATCTGTTGCGGCTCAAGAAGAGGATGAGGGAGAAGATTAATAAACTAGTGAGCACCTGATTAAAGAATTTGGCTCCGCTATATATTTTTATCCGCATAAGTAAATTCAACATGTCACGGGAAGCCAAGGTTTATCTCCAAGACACCACTAGAAAAGAGTTCTCTCCACCAAACATGCTACTGTTAGAACCTCTGTCAAAATAGGCAGACTAACCACCAGATGTCAATTTAAGAGTTTATAATAGTTAATCCAATCATTTGGAATGCTAGAGGTATTCATACCAAGGGTGCGATGGAAAGAATTCAAAATATCTCTAAGCTTCACAAGTTATCCATGGTTAACATCTTAGAACCTTTCACAGATAACTCCTAAATCAACATTTGTAGAATGCATATCAACATGAAGGAAGCAGCTTGTAATCCTAATGGGAAAATATTGATTTTTTGGTCTAAAGATGTTAGTCATAGAGTCTTGGAATCTGATGACCAACACATTACTTATGAGAACAAGTATTTGGAACATCCTACTTCTTTTCTTAGTAATCTCATTTATGCCAAGTGTAGAGATCACCTCAGATGACCCCTTTGGGATAAGTTATTGAGTTATGTAGACACTAATTTGCCTCGGTGCACTGTAGGGGATTTTAATGTTATTACTGATCTTGAGAAGAAGATGTGGGTATACTTATAACATGAACAAAAGTTTTGACTTCATTAGTGTTATTGAAGTTTGTGGACTTACAGACCTTGGGTTTCATGGACAAAAGTTTACTTTGGTGCAACCAAAGAGTTGCAGATGTTAAAATATGGAAGAGACTAGATAGAGTTATTGCAAATGACAAATGGTTTGAATTCATTCCTCACACTGTTGTTACTCATCTACCTTTGGTAGGCTCAGATCACTGCCCTCTCTTGTTTGATCTTACTTTTATACAGGAAAACATCACTAAATATTTCAAATTCTTGAATTGCTGGGTTGAAAATTAATCCTTTTTACCAACTATTGAAAATTGTTGGAGTAGGGATATGGAAGGCAATCCAATATGTGTGTTTCACATAAAAATAAAGAGGCTTGCATCCATGCTTAGCAAGTGGTCAAAATATGAATTTCGGGACATTTATGCTACTGTGAAAGAATTTGAAGAGAAAGACAAAATTATAGAAGAATAGATATTGACTAACTAAAATGAGGAGAATAGAGCAAAACTAAATGGATTGAATGCTGAGTACATTAAATATATGAACTTAGAAGAATCTATTCTCAAACAAAAATCACATCTTCATTGGTTCAAAGAAGGTGATGCAAATACAAGTTACTTCCATGCTTTGATGAGGGGTAAAAGAAGAAGTTTGTTCATTTATAAGATTTTTGATGATAATGAGATTGAATTACAAAGTGTTGAAGCTATTTCCTAAGTAGTTTGTGACCATTTCTAGAAGATATTTACTGGAGAAGAGAAGCTTATAAATGAATAAATACATAACTGCATTCCTAGGATGATTGTTGATGAGCAGAACATCATTCTTCAAGCCATACCTACTATGGAGGAGTTAAGACAAATGGTGTTTTATATTAGCACACACTTTGCTACCGAACTAGATTGTATGAATGGGAAATTTTTCCAAGCTCGTAGGGACATTATAAAAATTGACCTCCTGGATGTTGCTCAATTCTTATATTAGTGTCATGCTATGCCCCTATTCTACCCCCACCTCATTTATGATAATCAATCTGGTTTTGTTAAAGGTAGAAACATCACTAAAAATATTATGCTTGCTTAGGAGATCATTCACAATATCAAGAAGCCTAAGGAGGGAGATAATGTAGTCATCAAATTGGACATGGCCATGGCATACGATAGGGTTTCTTGGTTGTACATCTGCCTAATGATGAGAAGGATGGGATTTGGTGAGACTATCATTGATTTGATTTGGATAATTATGGCTAACAACTGGTATTCTGCCTACAATATGTGTTTACTTAGAAGGATTTAAATCGATTCCAAAGGAGGTGGTTGGAGCTAATCAAGGATTATGACATGAGTGCCTTTTACAATTCGAGTAAAGCCAATGTTGTAGCAGACGCACTTAGTAGACTCTCTATGGAGAGTGGGAGAAAGGAGCTAGTGAAGGATGTGCATCAACTTGCACGGTTTGGAGTTCATTTGGTTGACTCGACTGATTGTGGTGTTATAGTTCAGAATGGGTCAGAATCATTCTTGGTGACTGATGTGAAAGCTAGACAAGATGAAGCCCTATTTTGGTAAAGTTAAAGG
The DNA here is from genome assembly GCA_018107945.1 of Datura stramonium. Taxonomy (NCBI): domain Eukaryota; kingdom Viridiplantae; phylum Streptophyta; class Magnoliopsida; order Solanales; family Solanaceae; genus Datura; species Datura stramonium. Next base: position 80,034 of record JACEIK010004137.1, on the reverse strand, counting down.
AAGTCGTTTAGAATCATAACGTAGAGGTATTCTCCAAAGGGGGAGATGATATGCTTGGATATCAAGGTCACTTATGTGTACCACACGTTAATAATTTGAGAATTCGGATGTCGCATGAGGCTCACAGTTCAAAATCCAGGGGCAACCAAGATATATCATGACCTACAGGAAGTCCATTGGTGGAATGACATAAAGGACATAGCGGAATTTATAGCTAAGTGTCTAAATTGTCAACACGTATAGGTTGAGCACCAAAGACGGGAGGTGTGCTTCAAGACATCAGTATCCCTACTTGTAAGTGGGAGGAGATTAATATGGATTTTATCATAGTGTTTCCTCGCGCTCATCGACAGTATGATTCCATTTGGGTAGTCGTTGAGAGGTTGACCTAAGCCGCTCATTTTCTACCAGTCAAAATCACCGATTCAGCGAATGATTATTCCAAACTATACATTCGAGAGATAGTTCAGTTACATGGAGTGCCCTTGTCCATCATATAAGACAGAGGTACTCAGTTTACCTCTTAGTTTTAGAGATCGTTTCAAAAAGGACTTGGTACTCAAGTCAATCTCACTACAACATTTCACCCGCAAACGGATGGTCAAGCGGAGCGGACAATTCAAACTTTGAAGGATATGTTGAGAGAATGTGTGATTGACTGCAATGGTAGTTGGGATGATCATTTGCCTCTTATCAAGTCTACATACAATAATAGTTATCGTTCTAGCATTAAGATGGCTCCGTTTGAGGCTCTCTATGGGCTGAGATGTAGATCACCTATTAGTTGGCTTGAAGTCAGTGAAGCTATGATGATAGGGCAAGATTCAGTCCATGAGGGCATGGAGAATGTTTAGCTCGTATGGGACAGGTTGAAAAACAGCTCAGAGTCACCAAAAGTCTTATGTTGATGTGAGAAGGAGAGAAGGAGAGTTCGAAGTGGATGATTGGGTGTTTCTTAAGGTGTCTCCCATGAAGGGAGTGATGAGATTTAGAAATAAAGGGAAACTCAATCACCATTATGTTGGTTTGTATCGTATTTTGATATGGTTGGCAAGGTAGAATATGAATTGGAATTTCCCTTAGAATTAGCTTCCGTTCATCCTATTTTTGATGCATCGCTCTTAAAGAAGTGTTTGCGGGATCTAGCTCTAGTTGTGTCGGGGGATAGTGTCGGTGTGAGAGACAACCTTAGCTGTGAGGAGGTTCCGATGGAAATACTGGATCGTTATGTTCACAAGCTAAGAAACAAGGAAGTAGCTTCAGTTAAAGTTGTACAGAAATCAGCATGTTGAGGGATCCACGTGGGAAGCCGAAGAAGATATGATGGCTAGATACCCATATTTATTCCTTATTGGCTCAGTTCCAGCTTGAGGTATCCGTTTTTGCCCTAAAACTCTATTCAGTTTCAAGTTCAGCTCATGTACCTCAATTTCTTCATGTAAAAGTATGTATGTATGATTAGTGAATTCAGTTAAGTCATATATTCAAAAACAGAGTTAGTAATTCCGTTAGTTTTTGGCTTATATGATCAGTATTTGAGTATGATAATTGCATTTCTCTATTTTTGTATGATTCTAAACATTCGAGGACAATTGTTTCCAAGGGGAAGATATTTTTATACCCCGAAAGCGAAAAGATCATACCTGAGAGTTGAAATAGAGAAAATAGAATTTTCTGCACTAGGTCACAAAACGAGTCGTCCTGTGACCCGTCAGGTAGACCAAGAGTTGTTAAGTGACTCATGGTGAGGAG
>JACEIK010004137.1:32314-73227 GCA_018107945.1 Datura stramonium | reverse complement strand
TCCCCGGTGGGCACCCTATTCACCTCTTCTTTGTTGGCCATCGTACCTCTGGAAGACAAAAAAAAAACAAATCAAAAAAACTCGTTAAATTAGTGAAAATAATTCACACTCGCTCAAGGAATGCTCACCTTAGATGCTGCACAATTGCCATGACCAAAGATTGTAGCTTGTGTAATTCATTGAGTTTAAAGTGGCCAAGCTCAACTCAAGGTCTAGAATGGATTCTTGTTGACTCATTGAAGAAAGACTCAAGTTAACATGATGGAATCAAGAAAGTTCAATGTGAATAAATAAAATAAAGGTAGAGGAAGAAGCACGAATAAATTCAGACTAAAAAAAACTAAGTAACAAAAAGTAGGTGAAGTACTTGATGTTAGTAGTTTTTGGATGTTAAAGAGATGAAAAAAATGAAGAACTAATTAAAAATGTTAATTATATGTTAATTAGTGCAAAAATCGAATGAAAAATGAGTTTAGAAAAAGAACCGTGATGTTGGGACACTTATAAAAAATTTGGGGTCCAAAAATTCCCAACAATTAGAAAAATTTTGGCTAAAAAGCCAAAAATCTACACACTTGCTCTCTAAATGTGAGACTCACATGCCAGAAGTGAGTGTGAGAAAGGCTGGAGCTGCTTCAGCTGATGTGGCTATTGACTGGTGCTGATGTTGCACTGAGTCAGCGCTGACATGGCTGCTGAGTTGACTGCTTTGCTGGCAGTCCAGTGGTAGATATCTGCTGACGAGGCGCTGACGTGGTGTCCACGTGGATTTTTTCTTTTAAAATCTATTTTTTTTCACTTTCAAATTTTTTTTCAACTAATAATTTCCACAAATGGACCCACTAACACATTTTTCACAAAATTAAAGGAAAGAAATAGATCAAAAATACATTTGGGTCTTCTTCTTTACCTTGAAGATATGAAGATCTTCAAGAACACTAAGAACATGAAGAACAAAACCCTTGATCAAAACTTCTCCAAATGAGCTCAAAATTTAGGATTATGTTCCTCTTGATTTAGAGAACAAACCCCTTTTAAAATTAAGCTTCAATTTACACCCAATCATCAAGAACCAATTGCAATTTTCATAAAATCTTCTTACCTTTAAAGTCTTTAATGGTGGAAGCTTCTCTATAACTCCAAATTACATCAAACTTTATGATTATGTTCCCTTTGATATAGAGAACAAACCCAATCAAAGTTAAGCCACAAATCAAATTCCACCAATGAAACCCAATTGTCAATTTCTTTAAGCCTTCAAGATTAAAGGTCCCCAATGGTAGAATCAATTTCCCAGGAGAGAGGATACATCACTCTACGGAGTGGCATGCCGTTCACAAGGGACGAAGATAGGGATCCAGATCCTCATATGCCGTGGTTGGCCTTATACACACCCCCGCTGAGCGTTTACGCCTGGGGTGTAGATATCAGGAGTCCTCCAGACTCAAACACAGCTACAGTTAGGGGCCGAGCGGGCCTAGTTGCAGACCCAGGGATCGGAAGAACGCTTATAGCTGGTAGTTGACTTCGTATGACCTAGATAGGGGTATATAGATTGAGGTGTACTAACTAGGGCTAAGTGGGGCCCAAGTGGGTTATTCTTTGCTGATTGTACCTTCCGGCTTATGGGAGCCAGGTAAGGTTTGTGCTTGCTTTAGTTAGTGATAGTTAGACAGTAAGATGCCTCGCTTGTTAGGTATGACCCCTACCCTCCTTATTACAGTAATGTTTAGCCCTGATTTCACTACTTCAGTCATCTTCAATCCATTTTCTTTACTTCATTCATTGTCAGTTGTATTTCTTACTTTCAGTCATTTAAAGTTACCGCCTTACATATTCAGTACCTGTGGTACTGACGCCCTCTTCTGGGGCGCTGCATTACTTGCCTGCAGGTGCAGATAGATGAGGAGCAGGTCCCTCATAGTTCCAGTCAGCCATACAGAGCCGTCAGCTCCCTTCTTCTGGAGCTTGTGGGATAGAGGTTTACTTCTTTTGTTTGTATAGTATGGGTAGGTCGGGGCCCTTTCCCGACTATCTTATTACTCCTAGAGGCTTCTAGATTTTGTTACTTCGCTGTGGTTAGATGATATCGGCCGTGTGGGGACCATATGTGTTTTAGATTATGTGTGTTGGCCATTTGGGGACCTTTTTAGCTGTTAATTGGTGGCCTTCTCGGTCATAGTTCAGTTTAGCATATGATTTTACTTTTCAGTTATAACTAGATATCATGGTGGCCTTGTCGGCCCGCATAGGACTCCCTATGATTATTTGTCCCTGGTTAGCTGTTTATTTTCACAGGTGGCTATAGGCCTTGTCGGTCGGGGGTTGTATTTATAGCGGCTATATGGCCCGTTGTTTTCTTGATTCTAGAGTTAGTGTCAGCCCGGCACCAGAGGTGCTTAGGCTCAGTCAGCTCAGCAGTTCATGTCCTAGTAGGGCACCAGGTTTCAGTCATACCTCCCAAGGTGGGGTGTGAGAAACTTGGTATCAGAGCAAGTCGTATCCTAGGGAGTCTGCTAGCCGTGCAATGTAGTGTCTTGTGTATGGATGTGTTGTGCACCACATACTATAGGCAGGAATCTACAAGGCATGATAGGATGGTTACTTTTTCTTCTTATTCAGTCGTGCTATAGAGCGGTACAGTATAGGGTTGAGTCCCTAAACTCATTATAGTCTTTTTATTATAGAGAAATGTCGGACCAGCGACACCCTACGACAGGCAGGAGGCTAGATATAGCGGCGGGAGAGGGCACCAGTAGGGTGCCTCAGCCTCGGTTAGAATCGGCCCGATCTGAGGACGATACAGAGGTATCATCGCGACCTCCCCAGCAGTGTCCACCACGTCAGGAGCCACTTGGGACGACAGGTGTGAAGGCACCGCCTCCGGCAGTTTCTATACCTGTACCATCCGACCAGGAGGTTAGCAGCGCGGTGGTTATGCTAGCCAAGATGATGGCCGCTCAGCGCCAGCCAATGCCACCTACAGCTGCAGAATCCTTAGGAGGGCCTGGTAGCTCGAGGGTTCGAGATTTCCTAGCAGTAAGTCCCTCGCAATTCACAGGGACAGATCGTACCGAGGACCCTCAGGACTTCTTAGACCAGATGCTGAGGATTTTCAGGGTGATCCATGCTACACCTACAGAGTCGGTTGAGTTGGCGGTATTCCGGCTATGGGACATCGTTGTGCTGTGGTATAAGAGTTGGGAAAGGTCTCAAGGGGGAGATGTTTCCCCTCCGACATGGCCCAGATTCTTAGAGGCTTTCTTGGATCATTACCTATTGCGTGAGATTCGACAGGCCCGGGTTGATTAGTTCCTACACTTGGATCAAGGGTCGATGAGTGTTTGGGAATATGCCATGCGGTTTGATTCCTTGGCTCGATATGCACCAGCTTTTGTGGACACAATGCCAGCCAGGGTACACCGCTTTATTATGGGGCTTAACCTAGAATATGTTGATACCTGCATCATAGCCACACTGCGAGAGGATATGGATATTTCCTGTGTGCAGGATTTTTCTTAGAATATTTAGGGTATCAAACAGCGGCAACAGGAGATTAGGAGGACAAGTCAGGAGCAGCGCCGCAGGGACAGATCGGGTGAATTACAGGAGGAGTCCTGAGGAGGACCTAGGCAACGGTTATTAGATAGGCCGCCTAGACCCCCGCCTCCACCGCAGAAACAGAGGAGTAGGTGTAGCCGCCGAGGGTAGCCAGAGCCCAGCAAAGGTTCGCGAGCAGTAGTTTCACAGCAGCAGAGAGTAGTGGAGAAGAGTGGGTTTACAATACCACATTGCCCTATTTGCAGTCGACGCCACTGTGGAGCATGCATGTATGGTTCCACTGCGTGCTACATTTATGGACAGGAGGGTCACAAGATGAGGAATTTTCCAGCTTGGGGTGAGGGTGATCGGGATCGACAGGATAGGATCACGAGCTCCATCATCCCCGGCAGGACGTAGGCTCTCAGTTTCAGCCTGCAGAGGCCGAGGCAGATCAGGGGCCTCCAGTTTAGGTGCCAGTCTAGACCGTACTTTTGCAGTTCCGGGGCGACAAGAGTCAGAGTCATCACCAGATGTTGTGACAGGTATGCTTAACATTTGCTCTCATCTTTCTTATGTGTTGATAGATCCAGGATCTACCTTGTCCTATGTTACACTATTAGTGGCTCGGAAGTTTAGTATTATGCCAGAATTACTGCGGCGACCTTTCTCAGTGTCTACACCCGTTGGTGACTCTATTATAGCCAAAAGGGTCTATCGGGGGTGTAAAGTATAGGTTGCCAGTCGTCAGACTACGACAGACTTGATAGAACTAGAAATGGTTGATTTTGTTGCCATTATGGGTATGGATTGGCTAGCTCCATGCTATGCCAATGTCTAATGTTGGACCAAGATTGTCCGATTCCACTTTCCAGGGGAGGCAGTACGGGAGTGGAAAGGTAGTACAGCTACTCCAAAAGGTAGGTTTATTTCCTATCTTCGAGCGAGAAAATTGATAGAAAAAGGGTGCATTTATCATACTGTCAGAGTTTAGGATGTTCGAGCAGAGCCTCCGACCCTTCAGTATATCCTAGTGGTTAATGAATTTCCCGACGTATTTCCAGATGAGCTTCCTGGTATTCCCCCAAAAAGAGAAATTTATTTTGCAATGGATCTATTACCAAGAACTCAACCTATATCTATTCCTCCATATCGGATGTCTCCTGCGGAACTCAAAGAACTAAAGGAACAATTGAAGGATTTGCTAGACAAGGGCTTTATCTAGCCGAGTACCTCACCATGGGGCGCCAGTTCTGTTTGTGAGGAAGAAGGAAGGCTCCCTCCATAAGTGTGTAGATTATCGACATCTGAATAAAGTCACTATAAATAATAAGTACCCGCTTCCCAGAATACACGACCTGTTTGATTAGCTATAGGGAGCGAGGTATTTTTCAAGGATTGACTTAAAGTTAGGATAACATCAGGTCCGGGTTCGTGAAAGTGATATTCCAAAGACTACCTTCAGGACCAGATATGACCACTTTGAATTTCTAGTCATGTCCTTCGGAATGATAAATTCCCCAACAGTGTTCATGGACCTGATGAACAACATTTTTAGACCTTACCTAGACTTTTTCGTGATAGTATTTATTGATGATATTCTGGTGTATTCCCGCTTAGAGACAGATCACCAGGATCATCTACGGACAGTGCTCAAAATTCTCAAAGATCGCCAGCTATATGAAAAATTTTCTAAATGTGAATTTTGGTTGAATTCAGTAGCCTTCTTGGGCCATATTGTGTAAGATGCTGGTATAAAGGTAGATACACAAAAGATAAAGGTAGTGAAAACATGGCCTAGACCTACCACTCCAACCAAGGTACGTAGTTTCCTGGGGTTAGCCGAGTATTACAGAAGGTTCATGGAAGGATTTTCCACTTTATCAACACCGTCAACCATATTGACGCAGAAGGCAGCAAAATTCCATTGGACTGAGGCATGTGAGCAGATCATTCAGGAACTGAAAGACAGTTTGACAGCAACACCGGTACTAGAGGTTGCCAGAAGGAACAGAGGGTTATGCAATCTATTGTGACTCTTCGGGTGTTGGGTTAGGATGTGTTTTGATGATGCATGGTAAGGTGATTGCCTCTTCTTCTAGGCAGCTAAGGAAGCATGAGAATAACTACCCTACCCATGACCTGGAGTTAGCAGTGGTGATTCATACCTTGAAAATATGGAGACACTACCTGTATGGAGTCCACGTAGATATTTTCACTGATCACAAAGGCCTGCAGTATAGTTTCACCCAGAAAGAGTTGAATCTGCGGCAGCATTGCTGGTTGGAACTGTTAAAGGATTATGATGTGAATATTTTATATAACCCAGGAAGGGCTAATGTTATAGCAGATGCCCTTAGTCGCAAATCCATGGGAAGCCTGACATATTTACAGCCCGAGAGGCAGGAATTGGCCCGAGAATTGCATCGGCTAGCCAGGTTATCCGTTCGTACAGTAGAATCAGGAGACAATGGAGCGGTAATCCAGAATACTATGGTGTCATCGTTGGTTGTGCAAGTTAAAGAACGGCAGTATAAAGATCCTAGCCTGGTTCACCTCAAAAATGGGTCCAGTGAGGGGAAGTGATAGATTTCCAAGTAACCGAGGATGGAGTTTTGATATATATAGGGATCGCCTCTACGTTCCATACGTGGCAGGGCTGCCACAATAAATTATGGGTGAGGTACACTATGGCCATTACTCTCTCCATCCAAGTTCGACAAAAATGTACCGTGATGTAACAGAGATTTACTGGTGGCCAGGAATGAAAAAGGGGATAGCAAAATTCGTAGCTCAATGTCCCAATTGCGAACAGGTGAAAGCAGAACATAAGAAATCAAGCAGACTGACACAGGATATAACCGTGCCTTTATGGAAATGGGAGGCAGTTAATATGGATTCATAGTAGGGTTACCTTGTACCAGGCGTAAATATGACTCTATCTGGGTAATTATTGGCAGGTTGACAAAATCAGCTCACTTTCTGCCAATAAGGGCTACCTTTTCAGCTGAAGATTATGTTGAGCTGTATATTAGAGAAATAGTCCAATTGTATGGTGTTCCGTTGTCAATTATCTCTGACAGAAGGGTGCAGTTTAAAGCTAAATTTTGAAAGTCATTCCAAAGGGGCCTGGGGATGCAGGTTAACCTTAGCACAACCTTCCATCCTCAGACAGACAGGCAGGCAGAACGTACAATCCAGACGTTCGAGGATATGTTATGGGCGTGTGTGCTAGATATTGGAGGCAGTTGGGATGAACATCTACAGCTTATTGAATTTTCCTATAATAACAGTTATCATTCAGCAATTCAGATGGCGCCTTATGAAGCGTTATATGGACGGAACTGTAGGTGTCTAGCTGGTTAGTTTTAGGTAGGAGAATCAACATCGATTGGGCCAAATATTATTCATCAGTCAGAAGAGAAAGTAAAGCTTATCAAGGAACTTCTGCTGACAGCTTAGAGCCACAAGAAATCTTATGCTGCTGTGCAGCGAAGAAACCTAGACTTTAATGTGGGTGACTTTGTATTCCTGAAGGTTTCACCGATGAAGGGTGTGACGAGATTTGGTAAGAAAGGTAAGCTCAGCCCGAGGTTTATTGCACCTTATCGGATTCGCTGAAGGATAGGCTAGGTGGCTTATAAATTGGATTTACCTCCAGAATTAGAATCCGTAGTCACCGAGTTTTTAATGTATCAATGCTAAGGAAGTGCATATGAGATCCCTCCCGGATATTCCCAGTCATTGATGTCCAAATCACTGAGGAGTTAGCATATGAACAAGCACAGTAGCCATACTAGATCGATAGATCCGCAGACTAAGCACTAAAGATGTTAATTCCATTAAAGTGTTATGGCGAATAAGAACTGAGACGAGATGAACTGGGAGGCAGAAGACGATATGAAAACCAGATATCCTCAGTTATTTCATACTTAGTCAGATTGTGCAGCTAGAGGTATGTTATTGTTGTTGTTTCATAAGTTTCATTATATACATGTATATGTGAGATAATTGACTTCAGTCTATTGTGAAGTGAACTCTATAGTATTAGGTGAAGTACCTATATTGGACTTTTCTGCATTTCAGGGTTTTTAGATTGTCCATATTATAGGGGAGACTCTACCAAAATTTTTCCAGAATAAGTAATTGCAAGGTTAAGGTTCTTGTAAGTAGAAGTTAACATTCGAGGATGAATGTTATTAAGGGGGNGGATGTTACACCCTATAAGTTTCTAACATTTAGTTGGCCTATTCGTATTTTGGTTGAGAGTTTTAGAGTGCCATATGTACGAGGAAAGGGCCCGGGGAAAGGCTGAACGAGTTTAAAGTCGGGATTTCACGGGAGGAGGCCGAACCAAGCTACCCAGAGGGGAAAAGTGGCATGGAGAAGCTCCTCCATGTTAGCCAACGTGGCACGCCCATAAATTGGTGCGTTCGGCAGAGTGCCACGTTTCCTTGTATGCCGCCTCAAGTATATAAAGGCCTCACACTTAGAAGTTAGATTATTTTTCATATATCCTCGGCCAGCAGAGGTAAGAACGAAGGAAAACATTGTGAAATCATCCGATTACGCCACTAAACATCGTCTGAATCTAAATTAACTCTGAGTAGTGAAGTATAAGGCTGCAGAGAGCATCGCTGCGGAGTTGTTTTCGTAAAATACGTCCGGCGAATCGTCGTCCCGCCAAGCCTAAGTTGGTGGAATTATTTCAAACTAGTGTCAATACGATCACGTGCCTAAACTAAGAATTTCTCCCTTCTATATTCCTGAGAAATTATGAGTTTTTGATCGTCCTTCGATAAGTTGAAGTATAGTCAGTATATATAGATATATAAGTTCTTGATTTCTTTGAATATAGTAATAAAGTATCCCTATTCTTCCGTTAATATGATTACAGTTGAGAAGGGCAGTTGAACACGAGCCTAAACTCGCTAGTTAATCGGTAAACAGCGAACGAGGTATGTTAAGGCATTTTCTTTCGGCAAGTTAGTTTCTTCAGCATAATAGTCCAGTATGTATTATAGTAAAGAATGTCTGGAGTATGTTCTCATGTATATTTGTTGTTCTCAGTCTTGGCTTGTAATTTGTATTGTTTTGGGCTGGATTACACCTGTATAGCTTCCGTGACCCCCCACTAGGGTTAATAGATATGTCGTCTCCTGCCAGGGGATAGGATACGTTGCTCTATGGAGCGGCATTCCGTCCGAAAGGGACGAAGATGGGGATCCAGATTCTCATATGTCGTGGTTGGCCTTATACACACCCCTGCCGAGCGTTTATGCCCGGGTGTAGATAACAGGAGTCCTCCGAACTCAAACATAACTACAGTCAGGGGTCGAGCGGACCCAACTGCAGACCCAGGGGATCGGCAGGACGCTTATAGCTGGTAGTTGACTCAGTATGACCTGGATAGGGGTATATAGATTGAGGTGTACTCACTAGGGATAATGGGGGCCTAGGTGGGTTATTCTGTGCTGATTGTACCTTCCGTCTTATGGGAACCAGGTAAGGTTTATGCTTGCTTTAGTTACTAATAGTTAGATAGTAAGACGCCTCGCTTGTTAGGTATGACTCCTACCCTCTTTATTACAGTTATGTTTAGCCCTAATTTCACTACTTCAGTCATCTTCAATCCGTTTTCTTTACTTCAGTCATTGTCAGTTCTATTTCTTACTTTCAATCATTTAAAGTTACTGCCTTACATATTAAGTACCTGTGCTGCATTACTTGCCTGCAGGTGCAGATAGACGAGGAGCAGGTCCCTCGTAGTTCTAGTCAGCAGTATAGAGACGTCAGCTCCCTTCTTCTGGAGCTTGTGTGATAGAGGTTTACTTCTTTTGTTTGTACAGTAGGGGTAGGTTGGGGCCCTGTCCCAGCCATCTTATTACTCCTAGAGGCTTGCAATTATGTTATTTCCCTGTGGTTAGATGATATTGGCGGTGTGGGGTCCATATGTGTTTTACATTATGTGTATTGGCCATGTGGGGCCCTGTTTAGCTGTTGATTGGTGGCCTTGTGGGTCATAGTTCAGTTTAGCATTTGATTTTACTTTCCAGTTATGACTAGATATCATGGTGGCCTTGTCGGCCTGCATAGGGCTCCCTATGATTTTTTGTCTCTGGTTAACTATTTATTTTCACAGGTGGCTATAGGCCTTGTCGGTCGGGGGTTGTATTTACAACCGCTATATGGCTCGTTGTTTTCTTGATTCTAGAGTTAGAGTCAGCCCGGCACCAGAGGTACTTAAGCTAGTTAGTTCAGCAGTTCATGTCCTAGTAGGGGCACCAGGTGCCAGTCATGTCTCCCAATGTGGGGCATGACAAAGATTCAGTCGTTTTCAGGTATGTAGGGTTATGAATGTGTGTTTCCGTTCACACCCATGGCCATTCTCTAGTAATTAATTGGAATCTTCTAAAAACCTATTGGGATTTTAATTCGATGTTTATGAAAATATAATGATTTACAAATGGGTTGATTTAAATTGTGATTTATATTATATTTTATGGATTTTGATCAGATTTTATAACTATTTTGATTATCAAATCATTTATTTCGATTTCTAGTAAATTAGGCCTAATTATGTAAGATCTATGATGAATTGATTTATGATATTCACTTCAATTGTTGATATTTATAAGCCCAGCATGATTTATGATTTGAAATGTGGATTTATTCAATTATCCATCATGATTTGGTGACTCTCGAGCTATACGCCAAATCTACAAGTATGTATGAAACTTATGATTCATGAATTATGTTTTAGGCCAACTCATGGGCCTTATTTCATGGCTAGTTCACATATTTATAAGAATGATTATCATTATCATTATTTAACTAGCCTAAGAACTCATGCATATTATACTATGAGCACTTTATATGTTTTGGGAGTAGTATCGAACACCGAGTAGGTTCGCGGCCTAGGTTCTGTCCTGGATCTCATAATCTACGTGCCACCATAGGTATGATGGGACCTCCTTTGCGACTGTCCCCGGTCTAATTGGCCCTTTTCATGGTGATATCACACTTTTATTGTCCTACCCTTGGCAAGGTACGGACACCCTCCCAACTAGGGTTACAAGTCGGGCTTAATGTGTGCTCATATGAAGTACGTCGGTTAAGAGAATCTCCCATTGTTCCTCATGATTTATGCATGTTTATGACTGTATGTTGGCTCAAGTGACTTTTACTATGGCTTCTCTCTCATGATTATGGTTACGATTGTATTACGAATGTTTTGAAAACCATGAGCCTTATATTATATTACGATAGTTATGTTATGAGCATGTCGTCCTACTCTCATGATCATTTATGATTTGTTAAATATTTTAAATGTCCATTCACTTACCTTGCATACTCGATACATTCCAAGTAGTGACCGCATACTTTCTATGTTGTATCATCTTATTATACAGGTTTCGGCTCTCAGGCTCATCCTCATACCTAGTTCATTTTAGAGTGTACTTTCAGCTTATTGGTGAGTCCTCATGTTTTGAGGGCCGTTTGACAGCCCTTCATGCTTTTTTATGTTTCAGTACTTGTCTGGGTTAGTTGGGGGTGTTGTGCAATCAACCTATCGTACATAGTAGAGGGTTTCAGACAGTTTGTAGTACTTAGTTTGTGTATGTACATAGATTTCCTTACGTTATGATATGTTATGATTTTGCTTACGTTTCTTCTATGCCTTGTGATTAGTCCTCCGCTTATAATGAATGAAGTTAGAGGTATGCCTATGCCATGGGTCGACTTGGGGCCTCTCGGGGTTCCTTGTCCCCTGTTACGATCCGGGTCTATGTTTTGGTCATGACAGTGGGATTCCAATTGAAGCAATCACAAGTGAGAGGCTAGGGACAATCTATGATCACAACTAAATCGGTATTTTCTTCAATGCTTTAGACTCAAAATTAACATATATAGCAGTGGATAATTCACATTCTCTTGTTTTTCAACCATTAGAATGTTTATGCTATGGGTTCTTTCAAACCCCAAAGCCAATTAAAGTAATCAACCACTCAAGCTTGAGGAAGGACTAGCTATTTCTAACCTTGACCTTTGATGGAGTGAAAATGAATGTTTTAACTATTTCTAGATTAATCTCACACACAAGCACTCTAATTCCACACTATTGTATTCTCATCCAATTCTCACCTTTCTCTCTCAAGAAAAGGCAAAAAAAAGTAAAAAAAAATCATGTTTGCAAATCATCAATTTTGACAATTATAACATGGGAAAAGATAATAGATCTACAATATCAATCAGAATCCAAGAGAAATTTGTCAAAACCCAATCAAATTAATAAACCCACCATGGATATACCTCTAGATAGAAATTTAGTCAAGCATATTTAAAGGTAGAGAGAAGATACAAAGAGGATTCCCCTCAAATTGATCACATTAGCTTCACAAATTTGCTTCACAAGCTCTTACAACAATGGTGGAATTCCCCCAAAATGGGTTAAAGAAAAAGAAGAAGAAAAGTTCTAATTAACTTTACAATTTTATGGTGAAAAGATTCTACCCAAAACTCTATGAAAAAGATGAAGTATAGATGAATGAATAAGTGTTGTACAATCAAAGTTATGTAGATATCTATACATTCTTGTGTACAACTTTCCCCAAATGCCCTTGAGGCTTTTAGATGCTTTGGAGACCTTTCTAGACCTTTTTACCCTTCATTAGACGGCCTCACTTGTGAAGTACCTACGTTTAGACGGTGCCAATATGTGGAGCACTGGCTGTCCGCCGCCCAAAAACAGGCACACACAGTGACCACTGATGGTTCAATGGGTATTAAGCCACTGCCCAATGGCCAACCGCCAATTGAATAGACGGTCTGGGTAGTCTCTTCGGCGTTTCGCCCGTCTTTTGCCCTTCCAGATCCGTGTTTAGCCAATTCAAAGTATGTCCTTGCACCTCTTCTTGAGCTTACATATTCCATTATCTTGGGCTCCTCTCCTTCATATGCTAACTTATCAAATTCCATCTCAAACTTTATGTGTTTTGCTCGATTTCATTCTTTCTCCTCTCACATGAAGTACCAACAAAGAATTAAAGAGAAAACGCATAATATCCACATAAACGACTTGAAACGAAGAAAAAACTCATGCTTAAGAGCCTAATGAGTTTGTAAATTTCCAACTCATCACTTTTTCTTTACAAGCATTCTGCTCATAACCGGCTTTTTGCACCATTGAAGTTGTGTTTCACTGGTGTAGCGCTGGTTAATCAATTTGAGTTTGGATTCTTTCACATTTATCATATTCCATACCTTCTCCATTAATGCACAATCAAAGAAAACACAAGCTTAAAGTAAATTAAAATAAAAGGAAAAATAAAACCATGTAAAAGAACTTGGGTTGCCTCCCAAGAAGCGCCTTAGTTAACGTCGTGGCTCGATGAATTAAACTTTCACCAACTTTCTCTCCACTTTGAGCATTTTAATTTCACCCATAGTTTCTTGTCCATTCTTCTACTTCGCTCGAGGGGTGGTGGTGCAGGCATCAACGGGCCAAGCAATAGATTTTGCATCTTGTATTTCATGGCCCTTAGAGGAGGGATGTTCTTTGACTTTCTTGGCATGGAATACTCTAAGATGAATCCACCTTGATCAAACTCCTCAACTTCCTCCATTTACTTGATCTCCTCAATCTCCAATTTGTCAGCTAAGTTCAATGTTGAAAAATGATAGGAGGGCGGTTTAAGTCTCATCCCTTTTAAGCATGCTTCTTTCTTTACATCCTCCTTTTAAAGTGCACTAGAGTCCTTGAGCATGGATTGTTGGGTGTCATTTGGGGACTCTAGTGTCACTTCTTAAACCATGGCATCTTGCATTTTTTCAATGTTGGGGTTGGCACACTTTTATAACTTCTTCAAAGTTCAACTTGACTCAATCATCATTTTGAGCTTCCTCCCATGAGTCCAGCTAAGTTATGCCCCATTGTTCACTTTTTCTTGTTATGCTCCTCAATGTCTCCTCCGCTTCTTCTTATAGAGATTTACAACTTTCTTCTTGAGGAGTTGATGACTCCATGGGTATGGAGGGGTTTCCATTCTTTTCCGTATTAGACTCCCACTCCAAAAATTCCTGGTGCATGGCTACCATGCGTCCATATGTATTTCTCCTTCCCTCACTTGCCATGGCTTCATTCATATAAAGCTTAGGAGCACAAACTTCTAGCATAGACACTATAATGAGAAGTGACCCCAATTGGGCATCCCTTCCAATGTCTCCTATGAGTACCACATAATGTGCATTTATACCAATCATACGAAGGAGAAAATGCACTCATATCCCTTCTAGGGGCATATTCGCAATCTTGCCAATAGTGTGGTCCTCTATAATAGGGACGTGGGCCATCAAAATAAAGGTTGCAACAAACTAACCTCCTTTCATTTCACGATGTAATCATACAACTACAAACAAGCATAAGCAAAAATAAAAATAAAAACAAACCAAGAATGTAAAACAAAAATGCAAAACTAGTTCGAATCAATAAATAACTAATGTCTTATCACAACTCAATTCCCCGACAACGACACCATTCTTTGTAACCTTCCAAAATGCACTCTTCTTTTACTAAAGAGGTTAAATGGTCATTGTATTAAAATAAAAATTTTTGATGTATGTCGTGGTCGAATCGCACAGAGAATTGAGTCGATAATTTGAGAATTATAAACTAATTCAAACTACAAAGCATAATTGTTAAACATTTGAAAAGTAAAATTGGGGGCAAATTAAAGGGAAATAACTATCTAATTCTAACTAAGACAAGTTAGGGGGAATTCCAGTTGAAGAAATCACAAGTGAGAGGCTAGGACCATTCTATAGTTGAGATCACAACTAAATCGGGATTTTCTTCAATTCCTTAGACTCAAAATTAACATATATAGCAGTGGATAATTCACATTCTCTTGTTTTTCAATCATTAGAATGTTTATTAATTGGGTTCTTTCAAACCCCAAACCCAATTCAAGTAATCTACCATACAGGCTTGAGGAAGGGCTAGCTATTTCTAACATTGACCTTTAATGGAATGAAAATGTAGGTTTTATCTATCTCTAGCTTTATCCCACACACAATCACTCCAACTCCTCACTATTATATTCTCACCCAATTCTCACCTTTCTCTCTCAAGCAAAAGCAAGAAAAGTAAAACACAATTCGTGTTTGCAAATCATCAATTTTGACAATTATAACTTGGGAAAAGATTATAGATCTTCAATATCAATCATAATCCAAGATAAATTTGTCAAAACCCAATCAAATTTAAACCCACCATGGACATACCTCTAGCTAGCAATTTAGTCAAGCATATTTAAAGGTAGAGAGAAGATACCAAGAGGATTCCCCTCACATTCATCACATTAGCTTCACAGATTTGCTTCACAAGCTCTTACAATAGTGGTGGAATTCCCCCAAAATGGTTTAAATAAAAAGAAGAAGAAAAGTTCTAATTAATTTTACAATTGTATGGTGAAAAGATTCTACCCAAAACTCTATGAAAAAGATGAAGTATAGAAGAATGAATAAGTGGTGTACAATAAAAGTTTTGTAGATATCTATACTTTCTTGTGTGCAATATTCCTCGAATTCCCTTGAGGCTTTTAGATGCTTTGGAGACCTTTTTTGACCTCTTTACCCTTCATTAGACGGCCTCACCTATGAAGCACCGACGTTTAGCCGGTGTTAATCCACGGAACACCGTCTATCCGCCTCCAAAAAATAGCTATAAACAGTGACCACTGGTGCTTCAATTGGTAGCCGCTGCCCAACGGCCAACTACCGGTTTAATAGCCGGTCTGGGCAGTCGCTTCGGCGTTTCGCCCGCCGTTTTCCCTTCAGAATCCACATTCAGATGATTCAAAGCATGTCCTTGCACCTCTTGTTGAGCTTAAATCTTCCATTATCTTTTGCTCCTCTCCTTCATATGCTAACTAATCAAATTCCATGAAAAACTTCATGTGTTTTGCTCGATTTCATTTTTTCTCCTCTCACATGAAGTACCTACAAATAATTAAAGAGAATGAGCATAAAATCCACTTAAACGACTTGAAACTAACCAAAAACTCATGCTTAAGATCCTAATGAGTTCGTAAATTTCCAACTCATCACTTTCTCTTTCTAAGCCTTCTGTTCATAACCGACGTTTCGCGCCTTTGAATTTTCATTTTGCTGGTGTTGCGCCGATTAATAAATTTTACTTTGGCTTGTTTCACCTTTATAACATTCCATACCTTTTCCATCCCTGAACAATCAAAGACAACACAAGCTTAAAGTAAATTAAAACAAAAGGAAAAATAAAAACAAAATGTAAAAGAACTTGAGTTTCCTCTCATGAAGCGCCTTACTTAACGTCATGGTTCAATCACTTCAACTTTCACTAATTTTCTCTCCACTTTGAGCATTTGAATCTCACCCCTAGTTTCTTGTCCATTCTTCTACTCCGCTCGAGGGGTGATGGTGCAGGCATCAATGGGCCAAGCAATAGATGTTGCATATTTTATTTCTCGGCCCTTAGAGGAGGGACGTGCTTTGACTTTGTTGGCATGGCATACTCTAAGATGAATCACCTTGATAGAACTCCAGAACTTCCTCCATTGACTTGATCTCCCCGGTCTCCATTTTTTCAGCCAAGTTCAATGTTTAAAAATAATAGGAGGGCTATTTAAGTCTCATCTCTTTTAAGCATGCTTCTTGCTTGACATCCTCCATTTCAATTGCACTAGAGTCCTTGAGCATGGATTTTTGGGTGTCATTTGTGGACTCTAGTGTCACTTCTTCAACCTTGGCATCTTGCATTTCTCCAATGTTGGTTGGTTGGAACACTTCTATAACTTCTTCAAAGTTCACCTTTTACTCCTTCTTCATCATCATTTTGAGCTTCCTCATATGAGTCCAGTTTAGCTATGCCCCATTGTTCACTTCATCTTGTTATGCTCCTCAATGTGGCCTCCAGTTCTTCTTGTAGAGATTTATATCTTTCTTGTTGAGAAGTTGATGATTCCATGGGCATGCAGGGGTTCACATTCTTTTCTGCATAGACTCCTGATCCAAAAATTCTTGGAGCATGGCTTTCATGCACCCATATGTATTTCTCCTTCCCACCTTTGCCATGGCTACATTCCTATCAAGTTTAGGAGCAAAAATTCTAGCATAGCCACTATAGTGAGAAGTGACCCCAATTGGGCATCCATCCCAATCTCCCATGACTACCACATAATGTGCATCTATACCCATCATAGGAAGGATAAGATGTACTCATCTCCCTTCTAGGGGCATATTTACAATTATGCCGATAGTGTGGTCCTCTATAATAGGGACGTGGGCCATCAAAATAAATGTTGCAACCAACAAACCTCCTTTCATTCTACGATGCCACTATACAACTACAAACAAGAAAAAACAAAAATAATATTCAAAACAAAACAAGAGGTATAACAAAAATGCAAAACTAGTTCGAATCAATAAATAAGTAATGTCTTATCACAACTCAATTCCTCGGCAACGGCGCCATTTTTGATAACTGTCCAAAATAAACTCTTCTTTTACGAAATAGGGTAATGGGTTGTTGTATCAAAAAAAATAATTCTGATGGATGTCCTGGCCGAATCCCACAGAGAATTAAGTCAATAATTCAAGAGTTGTAAACTAATTCAAACTAGAACGCATGATTGTTCAACATTTGAAATGTAAAATTATGGGGAAATTAAAGGGAAATAACTATCTAATGCTAATTAAGACTAGTTGGGGTGAATTCCAATTGAAGCAATCACAAGGGAGAGGCTAGGGGTATTCTATTGATGAGATCACAACTAAATCGGGATTTTCTACAATGCCTTAGACTCAAAAATAACATAGATAGCAGCGGATAATTCACATTCTCTTTTTTTGAACCATGAGAATGTTTATGCCTTGGGTTCTTTCAAACCCCAAAGCCAATTCAAGTAATCAACCACACAAGCTTTAGGAAGGGCTAGCTATTTCTAACTTGACCTTTAATGGAGTGAAAATGTGGGTTTTAACTATATCTAGCTTAATCCCACACAGAAGCACTCCAATTCCTCACAATTATCCTCTCACCCAGTTCTCACATTTCTCTCTCAAGAAAAAGCAAGAAAAGAGAAGAACAATTCATGTTTGCAAACCATCAACTTAGGCAATTATAACTTTGGAGAAGATAATAGATCTACAATTTCAATAAAAATCCAAGAGAAATTTGTCAAAACCCAATCAAATTAATAAACCCACCATGAATATAACTTTAGATAGCAATTTAGTCAAGAATATTTAATGGTAGAGAGAAGATACCAAAAGGATTTCCCTCGCATTCATCACATTAACTTCACAAGCTCTTACAACAATGGTGGAATTCACCCAAAATGGGTTAAAGAAAAAGAAGAAGAAAAGTTCTAATTAACTCTACAATTTTATGGTAAAAAGATTCTACTCGAAACTTATGAAAAAGATGAATTCTAGATGAATGAATAAGTGGTGTACAATCGAAGTTATGTAGATATTTGTACTTTTTTGTGTATAATTTTTCCAAAATTCCCTTGATAGTTTTAGATGCTTTGGAAACCTTTCTGGACCTTTTTACCCTTCATTAGATGGCCACATCTGTGAAGCACTGGCGTTTAGTCGGTGGCAATCCACGAAGCACCGGCTGTTCGCCATGCAAAAGTAGCGACAAACATTGACCACCGGCATTTCAATGGGCATTTAGTCGCGGCCCAATGGCTAACAGCTAGTTGAATTGCCGGACTGGGCTGTCTCTTCGTCTTTTTTCGCACCTTTCCACCTCTTGAGATTAAATCTTCCATTATCTTTGGATCCTCTAATTTATATGCTAACTTATCAAATTCCATCTCAAACTTCATGTGTTTTTCTATATTTCATGTTTTCTCCTCTCTTGTGAAGTACCTACAAATAATTAAAGAGAAAGCACATAAAATCCACATAAAAGACTCGAAAACTAAGTAAAAACTCTTGCTTAAGAGCCTAATGAGTTTGTAAATTTCCACCTCATCACTCTCTTTCAAAGAATTTAGCTCAAAACAGCGTTTTGCGCATTTGAATTTGTGTTTCGCAGGTGTAGCGTCGATTAATCAATTTGAGTTTGGCTTCTTTCACCTTTATCACATTCCATAATCGTTCATCCCTGCACAATCAAAGACTACAAAAGCATAAAATAAATTAAAATAAAATGTAAAAGAAGTAGGGTTTCCTCCCAAGAAGAGCCTTAGTTTACGTCATAGATCGACGACTTCAACTTTCACCATTTTTCTCTCCACTTTGAGCATTTGAATCTCACCCCTAGTTTCTTGTCCATTCTTCTAATCCGCTCGAGGGGTGGTGGTGTAGGCATCAATGGGCCAAGCAATAGATGTTGAATCTTGTATTTCTTGTCCCTAGAGGAGGGATGTGCTTTGACTTTTTTGACATGGCATACTCTAAGATGAAGCAACCTTGATCGTCCTCCTCAACTTACTCCAGTGACTTGATCTCCTCAGTAACCATTTTGTCATCCAAGTTCAATCTTGAAAAATGATAGGAGGGCGGTTTAGGTTCTAGCCTTTTAAGAATGATTCTTGCTTGAAATCCTCCTTTTCACGTTCACTAGATTCCTTGAGCATGGTTTGTTGGATGTTATTTGGGGACTCTAGTGTCACTTCTTCAACCTTGGCATCTTGCATTTCTGCAATGTTGGTTGGTTGGCACACATTTATAACTTCTTCAAAGTTCACTTTGACTCCTTCTTCATCATCATTTTGAGCTTCTTCCCATGAGTCCAGTTGAGTTATGCCCCATTGTTCACTTCTTCTTGTTATGCTCCTCAATGTCTCCTCCGCATCTTCTTTAGAGATTTACAACTTTCTTCTTGAGGAGTTGATGATTCCATGGGCATGGAGGGTTGACATTCTTTTCTGCATTAGACTCTCGCTCCAAAAATGCTTGGAGCATGGCTTCCATGAGCCCATATGTATTTCTCCTTCCCTCACTTGCCATGGCTTCATTCCTATCAAGCTTAGGAGCAAAACTTCTATCATAGCCACTATAACGAGAAGTGACCCCAATTGGGCATTCATCCCAATGTCACCCATGAATACCACGTAATGTGCATCTGTGCCCATCATAGGAAGGAGAAGATGCACTCATCTCCCTTCTAGGGGCATATTTGCAATCTTGCCAATAGTGTGATCCTCTATAATAGGGACGTGGGCCATCAAAATAAAGGTTGAAACCATCTAACCTCCTTTCATATCACGATGTCATCATACAACTAGAAACAAGAAGAAACTAAAACAAAAAAAAGATGTAAAACAAAAATGCAAAACTAGTTTGAATCAATAAATAACTAATGTCTTATCAAAACTCAATTACCCGGCAACGACGCCATTTTTTATAACCGTCCAAATTGCACTCTTCTTTTACAAAAGAGGTTAAACAGTGGTTTTATCAAAATAAATATTTCTGATGTATGTCATTGTCGAATCCCACAGAGAATTGAGTCGATAATTCAAGAGTTATAAACTAATTTAAACTAGAACGCATAATTGTTCTACATTTGAAAAGTAAAATCGGGGGAAAATTAAAGGGAAATAACTATCTAATTCTAAACTAAGACTAATTGGGATGAAATTAAAGGGAATTAACTATCTAATTCTAAATTAAGACTAAATGGGGGAATTCGACAAGAATGGTTCTTCCTTGGGTTCATTTAAACCCCAAAGCCAATTCAAGTAATCAACTACACAAGCTTGAGGAAGGACTAACTATTTCTATCCATGACCCTTAATGGAGTGAAAATGTGGGTTTTAACTATCGCTAGCTTAATCCCAAACACAAACGTTCCAATTTCTCACTATTATCTTCTCACCCAATTCTCACCTTTCTCTCTCAAGCAAAAGAAAGAAAAGTAAAGCACAATTCATGTTTGCAAACCATCAATTTTAGCAATTATGTCTTTGGAGACGATAATAGATCTACAATTTCAATAGGAGTTCAAAAGCAATTTATCAAAACCCAATCAAATTAATAAACCCAACAAGAATATACCTCTAGCGAGCAAATTAGTCAAGCATATTTAAAGGTAGAGAGAAGATACCAAGAGGATTCCCCTACATTCATCACATTAGCTTCAAAAATATTCTTTACAAGCTCTTACAACAATGGTGGAATTCCCCAAATTTAGGTTAAAGAAAAAAGAAGAAGAAAAGTTCTACCTATGTAATACACCGAAAGTGCCTAAGAGTAGACACGGGGATTAAAAATTTAAAACTGTTGAAACTGGGGAAAAGTTGCAGAACGAGAGGATACAACGACTCGTGGTAGGTAACCACGAGCCGTTGTTAGTAGTCGTGGAAAGGGGTCGGGCCTGGTGGTAGTGTAAACAACGAGCGTCATAACGACTTTTTGCAAGAAAGAACGATGCGTTGTTGGAAGTCGTGGGTTCAGGTGTTCAGATGGCAGCGGTATCAACGAGTGTTACAACAGCCCGTTGTGAGTAAAAATGGTCCATTGTCAGGAGGCGTGGTAGGGAAGTGGACCCTCATAGATGAAACGACGGATGGCAACCACAACCCATTGTAGGGTACAACAAGTCATGGTTAGGCCCATTCCGAGGAAGCTCAGAAAGTTTAGAAGGATTCAACGGAAGGAGCAACGACCCGTTGCTAGCAGAGATGACTCATCCTGTCGAGTCGTGGGATCGAACCTGAGATCAGGGAACTTTGGCAATTGATCAACGGAAGGTTACCACGGGTCGTGGTAAGGACTAACGACTCGTGGTGAGGGTCGTGGGTTCCAGTTCGGCTAGATTTTTAAGTTTTCTCCAGGGGCATTTGTGTAAACTCCTACACTTTTAACTCCTAAACTACATCATTTTGGTTTCTACATTGCATGATTTTAAGGGCTTTTCATGCCTAAACCCTCATTCTCTCAACTCTCCTTTTTTCTCCTCTCTTCTCAAGATTCTAGGGTTTCACCAAGGTGTTCCTAAGCTTCAAGGTAGATTTTCGAGTGGGATTTTCATCTACTACGTATGAGGGTCTTTCAACAAGGATACTCTTCCATCCTTGTGTCCTCGAGAATATTATTTTTATTAAATACCCAATTTCGATAAATCTAGAAAAGCATGATATAGAGTTGTATAAAGGGTAAATTCTTCTTTATTTCTCTTAAATGCTAATATCTACTGCAATTATGAATTTAATTGAATTATTAATTAATGGGTTATCTTGAATAATGATATGTAGGTTGAGAATATATGAGTTTGGTATGTTCTTCCTAAATTGAGATGAATATTAAATGGGATTGGTTCATTTCTCCCTTGATTTTTGTAGTAAATCATGAACATGATGGAATTGAGGGAATATTGTTTAATTAACCCTAATGACTTTATTATGATATTGATGACCATGATGGATTGAGTAGGAGTTGTGGGCTTGAGTAATTGAAGTACATTATGTTCCGTCACCATGTCTTAGATTTAATTGATTGGGCATGACTAGGTCGCATCTCCTTTTTTGAACTACGAAGCTTGGGCGGATTCTATATTGGTTTTCCTTACTAAACTTTGAAGCACTTATCAACCCAATAAATCGAGTTGATTTCCTCTAGGGTGATGTTAACTTCTTGGACTCGTACTAGCACAGATGGTAGGCACAAAATATTGTCCACTCGGCCCTTGTGCCTTAAGATTTATCACCTTTCCCTATAAGAGGCATAGAACTCCCTTACCAACTAATGAAAATAAGGGTCCACAGGTATTATGAATGGCCCCCAATCATGAATACCAACTTGGTTATAAATATCAAGGAAGTCATTTTTTATTGATTCCATCTCAAATTGAGCCTCTGCAGTGATGGACTGGTTCTCCTCGAAGGACATATAAAAAACATCCATCTTATCCAACCCAAAGTGAAGTTGGATGATTTGCTTGGCCTCATCAGTCTCTACCACTTGAGATGTTCTATCACTCATTAGGGATTTCCCTTTACCATGGAATCTAGAAGTAGATATGATCCTGTAAGACAATGTTAGTGCCACACACTACTCTTTCCATGTTTTTGAGGATATGGATGTAAAAAGCAACAACTAAACTAAAATAAGAAATGAAAATATAAAAATTGGATGACATGAAGTTGAAACAACAAAATCAACACCTGGCCACACCTGCGCTACAACTGTGAAGAGCAAGTGAAGACCCACGAAGAGCAGGTGAGCCGCAAGAGTAAGGTAGAAACTGGGCCAACTTGACCTGCATATGCACTGAACTTGCATTTTGCATATCTTGATCCGTAACTCAAAGGTGTAGCACGGGTGTGTGGTGGTGTCCTGAAGCCTCAATCCACACCTGTGCCTCAGCCTGGGCTCCATAGAACCCGACCTGCTACTCACAGGTGTATGGCAGTGTCTAGCATTGAATTTTCAAGCCTCATTTTTTTGGTGAAGAACTAAAAGAGCTTTACTCAGCTCACTCACACATCACATTTTTACCCAGTTGAAGCAACACAGAAGAATAAAAATGATTATTTTCATTTTGAAAGATGTGAACCTATCTATCATCTAAAAAATCATGGATTTCAAGCTGTTATACCTTAAAGCTCAAAGATCAGACCTAGGATCTTCACCAAGTCACAGCATGAGTCATCTTGTGACTCGTCAGGTTGCCCAAGAGTCGTTAAGTGACTCTTGGTGAGGAGTTTGACTTAGGTTGGAAATTATGGTTTTGAGTCCCCATGGACATGACCACGAGCCGTGGTCAGCACCCACGACTCATTGAGTTAGTCATGGTCAAGGGCTAATCAAAGGTGAAGGTTGAGTTTGCAGTGTTCGCTATGAATGGACACAATGAGTCATCATCAGATGCCACAATCTGTTAGGTTAGTCGTGGGCTTTAGTTGATTAAAGACTTGAGGTTTTTGGGCAGTGGTGGTAACGATTGGTGACCAAAAGTCGTGGTCACTAGTAACGGGTTGTTAGGTTACTCGTGGGAACCCCTTGAGGAAAAGTAGCAATGGAATTCATGACAGCAGACAACGACTTGTTTCCTTGGTAACGACTTGTTGTCCAGTCCCTCGTGGGGAATAGGAGTCAATTATTTTCTACGAATTTAGTAAGGGCTTATCCCTAATTTCTATGATCGTAATCCCTAAACTACATCATTTTATGCTATGAATAGTGAAGTTTAAGAGGGGTAAGTTCACTCTAGGCTATTCTAATTTATACATTCAAGAGTAAATGTCTAGAGAGGTGATCAAGCTCAATTTCCTTCAAGTTTTCATCATTTTTTCCTTAAGCAATCAGATAAGTTGTAGAATTAGATCCTCTCAGGTATGTAAGGCTACGAATGGGTGAATTCATTCACACCCATGCCCAATCCCTCTCTAATTCATGAAAATCCATATGTTTATCTTATGGGGTTTTAACTCAATGCATGAACTTTTCCTAATTTTCTACATGGGTATGATCTAAGAATGTTTCTATTATTCTATTGTGATTCATGGGCAAGTTTTACAATGTTCTCAATTATCAATCATGTTTTCAAGTTCTATAAATTATAATGCTCATCCCTAAGAAGTTCATGAAAATGGAGATTTATGATGTATGTTCAAGTATTGTGAGATATGTGTCATGAAAAGTATTTTTCATGTTACACATATCTATGATCATGTTTTCATGTGAATCAAGTATTTCCAAGAATGTTAAGTATTGGACAAGCCCATATTTTAAAGAATGATGAAGTTCATGAAAGTGGAGATTTATGATGTAGGTTCATGTATGGTGAGATATGTATGATGAAAACCTTGTTTTAAAGTTACCCATGTCTATGATCATGTTTTCAAGTGAACCAAGTATTTCCAAGCAGGTTAAATATTGGGCAAGCCCATATTTTCAAGAATGATGTATGATTTCAAGTTCATTACCTTACCACATGGTTTTGGAGTCAAGACTCCCAATTATGTTTATCCTGTGGTATGGTTTAAGACAAGGCTCCTCATGTACGGAGAAGGCCCTAACAGTTGGGATGAGTTTCATGTTGCGTTCCTAGATTGATTCTTTCCTCGGGAAATGTGGGAGCTGAAGGCGGCCGAGTTTGTTAATCTAAAATAGAGGAAAGATTACAATGTAGGAATATGCCATAGATTTCACTCATCTGTCAAAGTACGCCCCAGAGTTAGTGGTTGATTAGAGGGCGAGAGTGATCAGTTTTGTTTATGGAGTGGCTAAGTATCTAGACAAGGATTGCAAAACCACCATGCTCTATCAGGATATGGATTTCCCTTGGATAGTTTTGTATGCCCAGCAAATGGAGGTGGTGCATCTATGGGAGAGGGAAGCCAAAAGGGCCAGAATAGATAGCTATAGGTTCCCTCAACTGAGACAAGGCAGTGGATATTAACAACAATCTCACAAGAGATCTTCAAACCCTGTATCTTCGGCAATGAGTGTGCCATCTATACCTAGGCATGACTAGAGAGGATGAGCATCAGGCTTTAGGGGTCAGAGGAACAGGTCCTTAGATTCTAGTATCCCAATTTTCATAGGTGCGGCCAGAGGCACACAGGTCAGTGTTTTGTGGGTACAGGTGCTTGCTTCGGGTGCGGGAAGCCAAAACATATGCTCAGAGATTGCCCAGCAGCTAGATAGGGCCATGATAAGGGTTGAGGCCCAGCTTCTAGTTCAGCAGCTTCACCTGCACGCCTAGCCCAGCAGGGGGCATCTACTAGCATAGGTGGCGGTCAGTGCCAAAATAGATTCTATGCCCTAGCATCCCGCCAGGAGCAGGAGGTCTCCCCAAATGTAATCACTGGTATGTTGTGAGTTTTCCATCTTGATGTGTATGCTTTGTTAGATCCAAGGGAAAAGTTGTCTTTTGTGACACCCTATGTGGCTAGTAGTTTCAGAGTCAGGCTCGAAATCTTGTCAAAACCCTTCTCAATCTCTAATCCAGTAGGTGATTAAATTGTATCTACACGGGTATATAGCAGTTTCTCGATCACAATCCTTAAGAAAGTCAACTCAGCAAATCTAGTAGAGTTAGCCATGACCGATTTTGATGTTATCCTTGGTATGGAGTGGTTATTTGCATGTTATGCCTCCATTAATTGTAGAACCCAGGCAATAGAGTTCAGATTTTCGGGTGATCCAATCCTTGAATGGAAGGGTAGTTCAGTTGTACCTGTAGGTCGTTTCATTTCCTATCTTAAGGCCAGGAGGATGATCTCCAAGGGTTGCATGTACCATTTAGTTAGGTTTAAGGATTCCATGTCTAAGACCCCGACTATCCAGTCAGTCCCAGTAGTTTTCTTACTAGATGATCTATTGGGAATCCCTCCCGAGCGAGAGATTGATTTTTGTATTGACCTTCTTCAAAATATGCAGCCTATATCTATTCCTCCATAGAAAATGGCTCCAGC
Source organism: Datura stramonium (assembly GCA_018107945.1). Classification (NCBI taxonomy): domain Eukaryota; kingdom Viridiplantae; phylum Streptophyta; class Magnoliopsida; order Solanales; family Solanaceae; genus Datura; species Datura stramonium. The sequence goes on along the minus strand of JACEIK010004137.1, from coordinate 47,269 downwards.
CGAGTTAAAAGAGTTAAAGGAGAAATTGAAAGTCCTTTTTTATAAGGGATTCATTATACTGAGCAAATCCCCATGGGGTGCACCAGTTCTCTTTGTTTGAAAGAATGATGGTTCTCTTCGTTTGTGCATTTATTATCGATAATTAAACACAGTCACCAGGAAGAATAAGTATCCTCTACCCAGGATTGATGATTTTTTTGACCAGCTTCAGGGTGCTAAGTGCTTTTCGAAGATAGATCTCAAATCCGGATATCATCAGCTTAGGATTCAGGAGGGTGACATCCCGAAAATAGCCTTAGGGATGCATTATGGTCATTATGAGTTTGTATTTATGTCTTTTCAACTAACGAATGCTCCTGCAGCTTTTATGGATTTGATGAACAGGGTGTTCAAGACATACTTGGACATGTTTGAGATTATGTTTATCGATGACATCCTGATATACTCTCGGAGCGAGGAGGAACAAGCTGCTCATTTAAGGGTGGTACTGCAGACTCTCAAAGACTGCCAACTAGATGTGAAATTTAGCAAGTGTGAGTTTTGGTTAAGCTCGGTGGCGTTTTTGGGCCATGTGGTATCAAGTGAGGGCATAATGGTGTACTCTCAAAAAATAGAAGCGATGAAGAATTAGCCTAGACTGGTGAGTCCCTCAGATATTAGGAGCTTCTTGGGCTTAGCTGGCTACTATCAGATATTTGTTGAGGGATTTTCATCTATTGCAGCGCCAATGACCAAATTGACCTAAAAGAAAGTGAAATTCCAATGGTCGGATGCTTGTGAAAGGAGCTTTCAGGAGTTGAAGACTCGACTTACCTCAACACTGGTGTTAACCCTATTGGAGGGTAAGATGGTTTTGTGATGTATTGCAATGCTTCTAGAATTGGCCTTGGTTGTGTATTGATACAGCATCGTAAAGTGATACCATACGCTTCCATACATCTAAAAGTTCATGAGAAGAATTACTCGACCCATGATCTTGAATTTGTTCTGGNTTTCTGGAGATTTGATCGACCGTCTCCGTTTGGCCCGAAATTTTTGCTGATCTAAAAGTTCATGAGAAGAATTACTCGACCCATGATCTTGAATTTGTTCTGGTGGTATTTGCATTGATGATTTGGAGACACTATGTAGATGTGTTTACGGACCATAAGAGCCTACAACATATGTGTACCCAAAAGGATCTAAATCTACACCAAATGAGGTGGTTGGAGCTAATCAAGGATTATGATGAGTGTCCTTTACCATCTGGGTAAGGTCAATGTAGTAGCAGACACACTTAGTAGAATCTCCATGGAGAGCGTGTCCCATGTGGATGAGGGGAGAAAGGAGCTGGAGAAGGATATGCATCGGCTTGCAAGGTTGGGAGTTCGTTTTGTTGACTCAAACGATGGCGATGTTATTATTCTAAATAGATCAGAATCTTCCTTGGTGAGTGATGTAAAACCTAGACAAGACGAGGACCCTACTTTGGTAAAGATAAAGAAAGTCATTCAGAATAAAAAGGTAGAAGTCTTCTCCAAAGGGGGAGATGGTGTGCTTCGGTATCAGGGTCGCTTGTGTATCCCGGACATTGATGATTTGAGAAATCAGATGTTGCATGAGGCTCACAGTTCCAGATATTCGATAGATCTAGGTGTCACAAAGATGTACCGTGACCTATGGGAAGTCTATTGGTGGAATGACATGAAGAAGGACATCGCAGAATTTGTAGTTAAGTGTCCAAATTGTCAACAAGTGAAGGTTGAACACCAAAGACCGGGAGGTGTGATTCAAGACATCAATATCCCTACATTGAAGTGGGAAGAAATCAATATGGACTTCATCATAGGGTTGCCTTTCACCCATCGACAATATGACTTCATTTGGGTGGTTGTAGACATGTTGACCAGAGCAGATCATTTTCTATCGGTCAAAACCACTAATTCAGCAGAGGATTATTCCAAACTATACATTTGGGAGCTAGTTTGGTTGCATTGAGTGCCCTTGTCCATCATATCAAACAGAGGTACTCAGTTTACCTCTCAATTTTGGAGATCGTTTCAAAAAGGACTTGGTCGTCAGGTTAAGCTCAGTAAACCATTTCACCCACAAATGGATGGTCAAGCGGTTAAGACAATTCATACTTTAGAGGACATATTGAGAGCATGTGTGATTGACTTCAAGGGTGGTTGGGGTGACCATTTACCTCTTGTCGAGTTTGCATACAACAACAACTACCATTCTAGCATTCAAATGGCTCTGTTTGAGGCTCTCTATGGGTGGAGATGTAGATCACCTATTTGTTTGTTTGAAGTCAGTAAGGCTATCTGGGTTCAGTCCATGAGGCTATGGAGAAGGTTCAACTTATACAGGACAAGTTGAAAATAGCTCAAAGTCGTCAAATATCCTATGCAGATGTGAGGAGGAGAGAACTTGAGTTCGAATTTGATGATTGGGTGTTTCTGAAGGTGTCTCCCATGAAGGGAGTGATGAGGTTCGAAAAGAAAGGAAAACCCAGCCCTTGTTATGTTGGCCCCTACATAATTATGAAGCGGGTTGACAAGGTGGCATATGAATTGGAGTTGCCCTCAGAATTAGCTTATGTCCATCCATTTTTCCATGTATCTCTCCTAAAGAAGTGTTTAGGTGATCAAGATTTAGTTGTTTCAGTAGACAGTGTCGGTGTAAAAGACAGTCTTAGTTACGAAGAGCTTCCGGTGGAAATACTCGATCGTCAAGTTCGAAAGATAAGAAATAAGAAAGTAGCTTCAGTTAAGGTTTTGTGGAGAAATCTGCATGTTGAAGGAGCTACGTGGGAAGCCGAAGCAAATATGATGGGTAGATACCCAAATTTATTTCCTACCGGCTCAATTCCAGCTTGAGGTATAAGTTTTTACCCTAAAACTCTATTCAGTTACATGTTCATTTTATTTGTTCCAGTTTATTTCTTGTATATAGATGTATGTACGATTCATGATTTCAGTTCAGTCATGTAGTTTAAATCAGAGTTATTCATTCCGTCAGTTTCATCTTATATGATTAGAAGTTGGGTATGATGATTGCGTTTCTCTGCTTTTTTGTATGATTTCCAACATTTGAGGATGATTTTCCAAAGGGGGAGATATTCTTATACCCCGAAAGCTCAAAGATTAGACCCAGGAGTTGAAATGGAGAAAACAGAATTTTCCACACTAAGTCACTGAACTAGTCATCCTGTGACCTATTTTGTTGACCACGAGTCGTTAAGTGACTCGTGGTGAGGAGTTTTACTTGGGATTGAAATTATGGTTTTGAGTCCTCACAGACATGACCACGAGTCGTGGTAGCTTACCACGACTCGTTGAGTCAATCGTGGTTAAGGGCTAATGAAAGGTGAAGGTTGAGTTGGTAGTGTTCCCTACGAATGGACACAACAAGTCGTGGTCAGATATCACGATCCATTAGGTTAGTCGTGGTCATCAGATGATCAAAGACTTGAGGTTTTTGGGCAGTGGTGGTAACTAGTGGTGACCATGAGTTGTGGTCACTAGTAACAAATTGTTAGGTCCCTCGCGGGGACCCCTCGAGGAAAAGTGGCAATGGACTTCACGACAGTAGACGACAACTCATTTCCTTGGTAACGACTCGTCCAATCCCTCATGAGGACAGATAGTCAGTTATTTTCTGCGAATTTAGTAAGGGTTTATATGTAATTCCTATGATCCTAAGGCCTAAACTACATCATTTTAAGTTATGAATAGTGATGTTTAAGATGTGATAAGTTAATTCTGGGCTATTTTTATTCATGCATGCAAGAGTAAAGGTCTAAAGAGGTGATCAAGCTCAATTTCCTTCAAGTTTTCATCATTTTTTCATCAGACAATCAGAGAAGATGTAGGATCAAATCCTCTAACGTATATAAGGATATGAATAGGTGAATTCATCACACCCATGCCCAATCCCTCTCTAATTCATTAAAATCCATATGTTGATTTTATGGGTTTTTAACCCAATGCATGAATTTTTCCTAATTTTCTACATGGGTATGATATAAGAATGTTTCTATTATTGAATTGTCATTCATGGGCAAGTTTTAAAATGTTCTCAATTATCAATCATGTTTTCAAGTACTATAAATTATAATGCCCATCCCTGAGAAGTTCATGAAAGTGGAGATTTATGATGTATGTCCAAGTATTGTGAGATATGTATGATGAAAAACACGTTTTCAGGTTACCCATATCTATAATCATGTTTTCAATTGAATCAAGTATTTCCAAGCATGTTCAGTATTTGGAAAGCCCATATTTTTAAGAATGATGAAGTTCATGAAAGTGGAGATTCATGATGTATGTTGAAGTATGGTGAGATATGCATGATGAAAAGCATGTTTTCAAGTTGCTCATATCTATGATCATGTTTTCAAGTGAATCATGTATTTCCAAGCATGTTATGTATTGGGCAAGCCTATATTTTCAAGAATGATGAAGTTCATGAAAGTGGAGATTTATGATGTATGTTCAAGTATGGGGAGATATGTATAATGAAAAGAATGTTTTCAAGTTACCCATATCTATGATCATGTTTTCAAGTGAATCATGTATTTCTAAGAATGTTAAGTATTGGGCAAGCTTATATTTTAAAGAATGATGAAGTTCATGAATGTGGAGATTTATGATATATGTTCATGTATAGTGAGATATGTATGATGAAAAGCATGTTTTCAAGTTACCTATGTCTATGATCAGTTTTTCAAGTGAATCAAGCATTTCCAAGAACGTTAAGTATTGGGAAATCCCATATTTTCAAGAATGATGTATTATTTCAAGTTAATTAGCTTATCACTTGGTTTTTGAGTCAAGACTCTCAATTGTGTTCAGCCTGTGGTATGGTTTGAGCCAAGGCTCCTCATGAACGATTTCAGATTTTATAAGTATATGATTATTTAGTTTCATGAATAGATGATGGTGAGCTTCGTTTAAAATGATGGAGAGAATATGCATGTTTTTGGGAGTAGTGTCTAGCACCAAGTAGCCTAAGAGCCAGTCAAACCTATGTCTCAGAACTACGTGCCAACGTATGTATGATCAGATTATTGGACCTCCTATGTAAGCTTTCCCTTGCCCCAATGGGCCTTCATCTTGATATCGATATAATGGTAGCATCCTAAGCCTTTGCAAGGTTTTTGAAGGCTTTGCCCACTTGAGTGTGATAGTTGAATCACGTAAGCTCTATCGTGGTAATGTCGGTTATATGACTAGTCTTCCATTGTTCCTCATGATTTCAGTTCTGCATGTTTATCAATGGGCCTTCATCTTGATATCGATATAATGGTAGCATCCTAAGCCTTTGCAAGGTTTTTGAAGGCTTTGCCCACTTGAGTGTGATAGTTGAATCACGTAAGCTCTATCGTGGTAATGTCGGTTATATGACTAGTCTTCCATTGTTCCTCATGATTTCGGCCTATATGTTTATCATTCATGGTATATATATATATATATATATATATATATATATATATACGTTCTAAAGCATGTTTGACCCAATGTACAGTTTAACTTATGATTATAAGATTTCATCATTGGGTCATTCGATTCAGTTATGATGTTCATTTATGTTTAGATCACGATTTAAAAAATAGAATGCAAACCCTACTCTCACATTCTTATCTTGATTATATTTTATATTATTCATGTTTTAAATGATTTTTACTTATTTATGCAGTTTTACTTACCTTACATAATCAGTACATTCCACGTACTGACCGTATACTATATAACGTATCATTTTATGATACAGGCTCCATTCTTGAGACTCAGTCTGGTCATTAGCCAACTCCTAGAGTTAGCATTCAGTTTCAGTGGTGAGTTCTCATCTCCCGAGGACCATTCTTTATCAGTTATCCTTGCATTTTCATCTTATAGACTTGTCGGGTTAGTTGGGGTGTTGTCCGATCAACCCATTAGATACATTAGAGGCTTTCAGACTGTACGTAGTAATCAGCTCTTCATGAATAAAGTGAATTCCAGTTTTTGATGTTATGATATAATTAGACTTCTGCTATGTTATTATGTTAAGTCTTTCACTTTATTTGATTGAGTTATATGTATTTTCATGCCCTGGGTCGACTTGGAGTCTCTTAGGGCTCCTTGTCCCGTGTCTCGATCCGGGCCTATGTTTGGGTTGTGACACAAGCACACAAGGTTACTTAGACTTACCCTCAACTAAGATTTTGAAACATAAACTCATAAAGAAACTCTATAAAAATGAACAATCAAACCCACATTATGCAATTTTTACTATCCCGTGATTCTCGCAATAAATAAAATTATTGAAAAAGTGAAGAACACAAAATGGGAAATAGGGAGCATGGATTAAGAAAATTTCAAAATTAGCATGATTTATTTTGTACTAACAATTCTCAAATACTAAGAAAAACAAGAATAGTGAGCATATATACCAAGTGATAAGAGAGAAAGGCAAAGTGATTGTGAGCATGGAGGCTTGTTTAACAATGGCTAACCCAAAATACATTTATTTTTCTTTAGTGAGAGTGTATAGAGAGATGGTGTAGTGAAGAAAATGGTGAAGAAAGGTGGGTTTTATAGGTGGGGGGAAGTTGAAGTGATTGTTGTGTTTAATGGGTGGAGTAGTAGAGAAGATAAATGTATAGGAAAGCGGTGTCATGGGGAAGATGATGGTTTATTGATTGAGGTTTTATGGGGAAGATAAAATAGTTGAGAAACTGGAGGCATTGGGGATTGGAAAAAGTTTAAAAGATGTGGGTATGTTATGCATTCGGGTTTAGTCAATTGGTCAGTCAAAATTAAAATGTATTTCGTACTTGTGCCTGCGCTGGATCTGTGGCCACAGGTGGATACCTGCATTTCGTAGTTCCAAGTATAGGTGACCCTCACCTTATCCAGTATTCTGCCTATGAGCTGTGCTTAACCTGCGTCTCACGGATCGCCACCTGCGTTTAGTATGTGGCTCGCAGGTCACCCTCTATTTTCTAGATATTCCTAGGTATTTTGCCTGCGGGTGGTGTCAAACTTACGTTTAGTGGGTGTCCACCTGTGTTTCACATCTGAGGCACAGAAACCCTTGTTTTCTCACAACTTTCTTCTTCCCTTTCACGCTTGGGTTCCTGTTCATGCTTGAGTACCTATGTTTTGCAGGTCTCACGTGGGGTTTGCCTATTTTGTTCTTCTACCTAATTCTCATTTAATGTTCGTACAAACTCCAAAAGAACACAAACATCAAAGCATAAAGGTAAAATCACTTGGGTTGCCTCCCAAGAAGCTCCTTATTTAACGTCGTGGCAAAATGAGGGAACCTTTTCTGCTATGGCTCATCTAGGTACATGACCTCAACTCGGCCAATCTCTTCTAGTACTCCCAAATACATTTTAACCCTTTGGACATTCACCTTGAATTTTAATCGATCCTCTCCCTCAAGTTCAATAGCACCATTTCCAAAGACTTGGGATAACTTATATGTTTTCTAGGGAACAACCATAATTTCAAGTTGAACTGCAGCACCCATTTTGCCGGGGCAAAATTCTTTTGCAAGATTTTCTTATCATGGTGGTGTTTCATATAGGAACTATATATTGTTGCATTATCATATGCCCTTATTCTAAACTCATCCAACTCATTTAGATTCTGCACTCTTTCATAGATGGCTCTCCCCAATCAAGGTTCTAACTCTTCAAGGCCCACAATGCCTTATGCTCTAACTCTACAAGTAGGTGGCAGGCCTTGCAAAAAACCAGCTGGTAAGGAGACATACCAATGGGTGTTCTGTAGGCTATCCAATACGCCCACAAGGCATTATCAAGTTTCCTTACCCAATCCATTCTATTTACATTGACTATTTTTTTCAAGACAGATTTTATTTCACGGTAGGACACCTCCGCCTGCCCAGTAATATGAGGATGATAAGGCATAACAACTTTATGTTTCACACTATATATCGATAGAAAAGCACTAAATAGTCAGTTGCAAAAGAGGGAACCTCCATTGCTAATAATAGCTCTAGGAGTGCCAAATCTTGATAAAATATGCTTCTTTAAGAAAGCGGTTGTCATTTCGTCCCTCATTGTTGGGCAACATCACTGCTTCTACCCACTTAGACACATAGACTATTGCCACCAAACATAAAGTATATGAATAAGAACTCACAAAGGGCCCCATAAATTTTATCCTCCACACATCAAATAGTTCCACCTAAAGAATTGGAGTCAATCGCAGTTCATGTCGTCGGGAGATACCTCCTGAACGCTGGCATTGGTAACAATGCTTGACAAAGTTATGAGCATCCTTATGGAAAGTGGGCAAGTAGAACCCACATTGCAACACTTTTACAACTGTCCTTACACTACCATAATGGCCTCCAACTGATGAGGAATGACAAGCCTTGAGGATCGATATCATCTCAACCTCTAGGACTCATCGGCAAACCAAGCCATCAGACAAATACAGAGAAGATATGAGTCATCCCAATAGAATTTTCGGACATCATACATAAGCTTCTTTTTTATGGAGGTTTAACCCATCAGGAATAATGTTTCTTGCCAAAAAATTAGCAATGTCCGAACCAAGGCATAAGATCATGGGATGCGGCTAAGATGTACTCGTCAAGGAAAGCATCATCAATGTCCTCATTTCCACCCAACCAATCATCTATCGCTAGATGAGGGAGATGGTTGACTACCTGATTCTTGAATCCTCTCCGGTCCTTGACTGCAAAATCAATTTCTTGGAGCAAAAGCACCCACCTAATAAGCCTTGTCTTAGCATCATTTTTTGTCACCAGGTATCTGAGTGCAGTGATGCTGCCACATACACTTGGAAGCCATATCCTAATAACTAACTCAATCAGGAAGCCTCTTTCATTTTGTTGTCTTTTCTTTGGAGACGTTGAGGGCAATGTTTGATTTAAGTTGGGGGGATGATTCTTGCTATTTGGATGTTGAAATTTGTAGGGATGCAGAAAATGCTCTTAATGGCTGATGGTCAGTGATTACACGGGGTCTTTGTTTTGAATTGCGAAATTTTACATGAAATAACCCAAAGTCCTATTCCTTTTTTGCCTTTGTAATTAATAGTGTTGCAATTAAAACTCTAAGGGTTTTTGTTAGGCCACGGTTCTTTCCCGACAAGAATTCTTTTATTTTTTTTAGTTTCATTGCCGAACTGGATTTGCATTTCCTGATGATAGATTGAGGGGCAACATTCTTAAGGGAAAATGCCATGTTGCTTTGATTCTTTTATGAAGTTGTTTTGAGAGGCAGGATCGAACAAATTGTTGAAATGGAATTTTAAAATGAGGGCATGAAAATGAAGATAATGAGCAAGTGTTGGAACCGTAGCATAACATTCTTTGTCATATGTTGTAAATTCTTTTCTTGACTTATGATGTTTGCCTGCTTTGATGTCCTAACTTGATATCTTGTGTTGAAAATGACTCTTGTAGACCTTTTAAGGGTGATGCCTTGTGTAGTGAGGAAATTTTTTATGAATCTCATGAATAACATCTTATCTACAACTTGCCCCAAATGTGATTCAAGGTAAAATCCTAGATGTAGTTGAACTGAGAACATGAGTTTATGCTTTCTTTTATATAGTAACTTCACTCATATACCCTCCTTAAGCATTGATCCTTGTTAGCCAATGTTGAGCCTTAGATTGTTTCTTTGGCAACCACATTACAAGCTTTAAGACCGTTCTTAATACCTCTCTTTGGTACCCATTCTTCCTAAATGGTAGTGACAAGATAGTGATGAAATGTGGCCTTAGTCCTAAGAAAGAGGGAGTGATTAAAAAAATGAGAAATGAGGTGAAAGCCTATGTTTGGGGTTATGCAAAAAGGGAAGATAAGAATTTCAATTTGAGGGGGCATCACATTGTGTCAAAATCCACCAAAGGATAAATCCAAAAGAGAAAATCAATGTATGTGAACTGGTGCTTCCTCTTAAGGTGATAAGGCTAGTTGTGAAAGTCAAAGGTGTTAGAAGGAGGGTTGTTAAAGAAATGAATGTTAGAAACAAGGAAAGAAGTGAAACAAAGTGAAGTGAGTGGAAGGAGTTGATGTAAGGTATGTTTACAAAAAGCATTAGGGAGGATCTAGTCACTAGAACTAAATTTTTATCCTACCCTTACCCCGAGCCTACATTATAACTTGCAAGCCCTAAATGATTCTAAGTGCAGCTACTCTACAATAGTGGAGAATTACATGAAGGGGAAGCCTATGGGTCAAGTGTATGCATGAAGAATTCTTTTGGGAGAGTGAGTGTGAGTGTCTCTTCCAATCAATCCCTTGTGTGCATTCAAATGATCAAATGAAAAAAAAAATAGGGGTTCTTATTTTGGTGAGTGTCATCATTCCTTTTTGGGGGAACAAGAGCATTTAGAGTTAATGTGGGAATAGGGCATGAGGAGTGTAAACTCAAAGGCTAGCTTTGAATGTGCACTGATTATAACTTGAGATGCTATGTGTGTTTCATGGTTGAGCAATGCCCTTGTTTTACCAAATAATTCCTTTCATGAACTTTGTTAGTGAAAAGTGGTATCCTATTTGGAACATCTTCATTGTTTTGGTCTCTTGGGGTATTTTATTCTCTTTTTCGGTGAGTTTGGTGAGCATATTTTTGGGTTGTCATAGTTAAGGTGTTTTGTGATGGTTTATTTTGTATAAAGGTGTCATATTTTTCAATGAATGAGTATTGCAGTACTTGAGGACAATAAATGGTTCAAATTTGGGGGTTTGATGAGTTGGCAATTTACCAACTCATTAGGCTCTTAAAATTTAGTTTTTACTTAGTTCTTGAGTTGATTATACGTATTGTATGCCCTTTTTTCTTTCATTTTGTATGGATGACTAAATGTGGAGAAAAGAGCAAAACTGAAGCAAAAATAAGGAAGAGAGAGCAAATCGGTGGTCCATCAATGAAGACCGGTGAAGCACTGGCCAAAGGCTGATTATCACTGCCTCTGAGGAATTATGCCATCGGCAAATCACGAGTTGCCAGTGGAAACTCGCCAGTCCAGTCGCCGAAAGATACCCAAGTTTCTAGAAAGTAGCATAAAGATCTGGCGGTTCATGAATTGGTTTCGGCTAAAAGTCAGGTGAACCACCGATGCTCACTGGAGTTGAGTGAGGGCCCAGATAAGACACCCGGCGGTTCATGAATTGGGACCGGTGAACTTTTGGTGTCTCTGTCGATTCCAGAATAGTGCTTAGGGGTATAATGTCCAACACGAGAAAATAGATAAAAAAATGCCCTACTTTTTAGGGTATAAATAGCAGATAAAGTATTGTGTAGATATATACAGAGATAGAGAGAAGGAGAGATATAGAGAAAGAGCAAAGTATATATCACATCATTGTTTCCCTTTTGAGCTTCAGAATTTCTCTTAGCATAGATAGGGAGATTTTGATTGGTAAATTTGGAAAAAATATTCTTCTCTATTTTTTCTTAGTAATAGTAAGTTTTAACCATTGTTGGAGACTATTTTGTGAATTTGATTTTACTACTCTTGAAATTAAATTAATTTAAGTTATGGATGAATATATTTTTTAATTTCTTAATCATGAGTATCTAAATCATTAACTAGAGGTGTGTGATGACGAATACTTAATTAGAGTGGGTATTGCTAGAGTCATCTTCATATTTTTCATATAAGTGTAAATCTATTAGATTCTCTTCAATCTATAAAGGAAGATCCGTTGATTATGATATGGGTGTATTTATTCTTGATTGATTGTTGCTTGTAAAAGAATAATTAAGTATTGGAAGACAATTTTATAGTGGGCCTGGATAAGAGATTGTGAAATTGGGCTAGAAATAGCTAAAATTGCAATCTGATTCCTTATTAGCAGCTAATAACTAGAAATTAGTGCAGCTGCTAATCCAAATCAAATTGGATTGAGCTAAATCGTGGCTAGAGGTTTGACAAAACTCTTGTAAGAGGTAGTTAGAAGGCTGAAAAGTTGTAATTACCAACTTCCCAAGATTATTTACACTTGTTGAACTCATAAGATGACCTAGAATGTCCCGATCTAGTTAGTATATCATCCACACCATACCTCTAGTCTTTCACACTTGTGTTTACAACTTTTCTGATCTTGCTATTTTATTCCACTAAATCACCAAATACAATTAACTGCAAATTTTAGTTCCCTCAATTTTATTTATTTTTATTGTTAACTCTACGTGGTGCAAACTAACTTCAATTTATCAACCAACACTTGTAACTACCATTCACTAGTCCTTCTATGATTCGACCCCGACACTTGTTGGGTTACTTGTTTTAATACTTCGACTGTGTATATTCTTTGCATGTAGGATATATTTTGGACATTATAAAAAATGGCACCGTTGCCGGGAAATTGAGTTCTGATAGGACATTAGTTATTTATTGATTCGAACTAGCTTTGCATTTTTGTTTTAGATATTGTTTTTTATTTTTGTTTTTGATTTTTCTTGTTTGTAGTTGTATGACACCGTGGAATGAAAGGAGGTTTGTTGGTTGTAACCCTTATCATAATGACCCATGTCCCTATTATGTAGGACCACACTATTGGCAAGATTGCAAATATGCCCCTAGAAGGGAGATGAGTTGTCCTTCTCTTTCCTATGGTGGGTATAGTTACATAATATGTAGTAATCGTAGGAGACATTGGGATGGATGTCAAAATCGATTCACTTCCCGCTATAATGGTTATGATAGAAGTTGTGCTCCCAAGCTTGAAAGAAATGAAGCCATGGAAAATGAGGGAAGGAGAAATACATGTGGGCGCATGGAAGCCATGCTCGAAGCCTTTTTGGAGAAGGAGCCCAATGCAGAAAAGAATGTCAATCCCTCCATATTCATCGAATCCTCAACTCCTCAAGAAGAAATCTGTGAAACTCTACAAGAAGAAGTGGAGGAGACATTGATTATCATAACAAGAAGTAGTGAACAATGTCAATAAGGTGTCTCTTCAGTTGTAGGCTATTGTGGGTCAGGTGGGAGTGCTAGAGGTTGCCCGGGGCATGGAACCACCAAATTGTCCGTCAGAGTGCGAAGCTCATGGTAAGGCATCGTTGCCACTCCACCTGGTGTCCAAGAAGGATTGACATCATACACCGAGTGCATTGGAGGTGTAAGAGGTCGTCTATGATAGGTTTCCTCATTGGACAATAGTTCTGAATCACTTTCACTTCCCACCCACCAATCATTCGACCGGCTTCTAGGTGCTTCGGGATATGCGTGCACCGCCACAGGTTCACAAGGGGTTGGTCGGCTACTGGATGGAGGTGCAGTGAGTGTAGCTACCTCTTGTCTGAAAGTACCCACTTTTCTTTCAAGGATGTCAATTGTAGAGCATAGGCCTGTCAATTTGTCTTTACCAGGCTGCAACGCTTTCTTGAGGGTACTCTGTATCATGGATGGAATAGCCTTGGCTAACCACACAAGCTGGCTATCATACATTTTGTCCCTTTGTGCTATGTTGAGCAAATTAGGAGGTGGAGATTGTGGAGCTCGGCTATATGGAGCGGGGTGGCTACTGTCTGCATGGATGCCGAAGGTGGTGGTGGAGTCATGTTCCCTGTATACTTTTCCCGCTTCATAACTGGAGCTTCTTTGTTAGTTTTGGTGGCCAATGTAATCACACTTTTTGCTTGCACAGTCCTATCCAATGGTCGAAACAAAGGACAAGTCGCCCGCATACATAACATACTGACCAGGTTAGGTAATTACAATGTTGTGGCTTGTTGTTTGGCTCGTTGTTTGAACTGATCGGCAATAATCTCCCCCACATTGATGTGTACATGATCCATTATGCAAGAAAGTAGAATGGAAACTTCGATTCGAACTTCTGATGTATTCTGAGAGGGTATCAGCCTCAAACAAACCAAATCTAACCACATGCGGTCTTTGAATTTTAAATCACGTCAATGATGAGGCCCTTAGAGATAGCCCATCGTGGTTGACCTTTTGCAATCAATTTGTCTTCCCAATGGAATTGGTTTTCTTTGTCCTCCACTTTATTGTGGAATATCGGGTGCGATGGGATCGGCTCGTCCCAATAAAGAGAACTAATTTCTTCTGGAGTTACCGGCACTTCTTTCCCTCGCACCTACACCGATGTTAGGCATAGGAATGCTTCAGTGCGGCCCTTATGCTTCAGCAGTTGTTTCCTTGCTCTATATGATTCATAGAATTCCCACGCCTGTTCTAGGAAATATGGGTCAATTGGTACAGTAAATGGGTCCAAATCGCGCGTCCCAATCTGGTAGTAGATATTTCGGCATGTAGTATTAAAAGATTCTGCATCAAATTGGTCTTCTACATGGATGATATACTTCTCCTTAAAAGCAATATAATATTCCTCCATTCCTTCCAGCCTGAACCTAACTTGAGTGGTATTGGAGTGCATTGATGCTTGGCATGTAGGAGAGTGCGAGGAGACAGACATGATGTTGCAAATGAAGGTTACTAGTGTGCCATTATTTGTAACTCAAAAATAAGGCAAACAAAAGAACTCGGGTAGAACTTTGGTAAGATAAGGTGAAAATGGAAAACCATCTACAAGAGACAGTTACATTTCGCAAGTCACCGATGGGCACAGTAAGTTAGCAGTATCATGTGCATTGGCATTTTGCCGGCGGAACACCATTGGTGATCCGTTAACCGTCGTCCTGAGTAAATTAACCAACCAATCACCCCAAAATAGATGCAAACCAATCACACTCTTATCTCAACATAAATGACAAATTTCCCTTAAGAAATGTGTCAATCAATCTATCATTAGGCAATTCACCCTGATACATAGACTATACCCGAATACTTAGTGACCGCAACAAAACCACATTCACCCACATATGGCAGAGAAGCAACAGAAAATATGATAAAAACAACAAGAGAAAAGTATCAAAAATGTTGATAGGACCCTTAAATCACGAGTGAAAGAATTCTTAACTCCAATGGATTGTGCGTGTGAAGCTTT
>JACEIK010004137.1:0-28456 GCA_018107945.1 Datura stramonium | reverse complement strand
ATCACATTATATTAGGAACTCCCAGCACATGGGAATTTTATAATTATAAATTTATAAAATAATTTTTTAAAAGAAATTAAGTTAGAATCTGTCCAAGCTCGATAAATCATCAACATCAACTCAATTAATCATACCCATGGGTAGAAATATGACAATCATGCAATTGAATGAAAACCCATACTTGATCATCACAAATTAATCACTAATTCATAGGGAATGGGCATGGGTGTGGAACAAAGGACCCACTCATAGCCTTACATACCTAGGAATGAAGAATCCTAACTCTTCCTAATTGCCCAGCTGAGATTTCTCTTGAAAACCTTGAATTTCTCCTCACTTTCCTCCCCTAAAGCCTTCAACCTTGCAGGCCTGGAGAAATGGCCTTAGATGGGTTTTTCTCAGCTTAAAACCCTCTATAATGAGCTTAAAACGGCGTAGTATAGGCCCTTAGAACTTAGGAATTACTGAAAATTCCTTACTGAAAATGATGAAAATAACTTTCAAGGGGTCCTAATGGACTATCTGACGACTCATTACTAGGGCTCAGGATTCGTTGGTTCACCCGTCAAGTGCATTACCTCATCATTCATGAAAACTCCACTGGCTTGGTAACGGCCCATCTAACGAGTCGCTAGGACTGACGATGAGTGAATGGGTGCCATCCGTCATGTACACTAGATAAACTTCACTGTCCTTCTCTAAGACCACCCCATGACTGACATGACGACTTGTGGTGATAGACCACGAGTCGTTACATCTCCAATGAGGACCTCGAGTCCTTCAACATCTCAGGCCTTCTCCACGAGCCACCTAACAACTCGTTAGGCCTCCTCATAAGTCATTAAGTGACCCGTTCCGCAACTGTTGCCACATTTTCTAGTTTTTCTCCTGATTTACTTCTGGGTCTGATTCTTGAATTCCCGAGGTATAACACCTTAGTTCCTAGAAAGTACACCCGAATATATTCAAATGCAAACACAACAGCTAGTAGTTCCTATTTTGTTACTATGTAGATTGTTTGTGCATTGTTCAGAGCTGTACTAGCATAGCAGATCGGGTGAAAGGTCTTGTCTCTTTGTTGACCAAGGACCGCTCCTAATGCCGCCCCACTTGCATCGTACATGAGCTCAAAGGGTTTTGACCAATCAAGTGCTACAATGATTGGAGAGGAAATCAATCTTTCTTTCAACTCCACAAAAGCCTTCATACAATCTTCATAGCCATCATATCATAAAACAAACTTATTCGCATGAAAAGAAGATGAAAAACTGAATAGAGGTTTAGGGACAAAAGTTGATACCTCCAACTGAAGCTGAGCCGGTAGGGAACAAATGGGGGTATTTAGCCATCATATCCACTTCGGCCTCCCACGTAGCTCCTTCAACATGCTGATTCCTCCATAAAACCTTAACTGAAGCTACCTGTTTGTTCCTCAGCCTTCGAACTTATCGATCCAGAATTTCAACCGGAATATCTTCATAACTGAGGTTGTCTTTCAAAGCAACATTTTCTACCGAAACTACCAAGGCTGGATCACCCAAGAACTTTTTCAAAAGAGATACATGGAACACGGGATGAACTAAAGCTAATTCTGAAGGAAAGTATAACTCATACGCCACCTTACCAACTCTTCTCGCCACCCGGTAGGGACGAACATAGCGGGGACTGAGTTTACCTTTCTTTCCGAACTGCATGACTCCCTTCATGGGAGATATCTTTAGAAACACCCAGTTGTCAACATCAAACTCCAATTATGTTCTTCTCAAATAAGCATACAATTTCTGACGACTCTCAGCGGTTTTCAACCGGTCCCTTATCAACTGAACCTTTACCATCGCCTCATGAACCGAATTTGCTCCTACCACAGCTGCCTCACCAACCTCGAACCATCCGATGGGAGTCTGCACCTTCGCCCGTAGAGAGTCTTGAACGGTGCCATCTAGATACTAGAATGGTAACTGTTATTATAAGCAAACTTGATCAAAGGAAAATGATCATCCCAACTACCTTTGAAATCCATAACACATGTCCTCAACATATCCTCAAAAGTCTGAATGGTTTTTTCTGCTTAGCCGTCCGTCTGGGATGAAAAGATTTGCTTAGCTTAACCTGAGTCCCGAGCCCTTTTTGAAACGAATGCCAGAATTGAGAAGTAAACTGAGTACCTTGGTCCGAAATAAGAGACAAGGGCACTCCATGAAGCTGAACCAACTCCCGAATATACAACTTAGCATAATCGTCTGTTGAATCTGTGGTCTTGACCAATAGGAAGTGTGCAGCCTTGGTCAACCTGTCCACAACAACCCAAATGGAGTCATATTGCCGGTGAGTACGAGGTAGAGTTGTAATGAAGTCCATATTGATTTCTTTCAACTTCCAAGTGGGGATGGAAATATCCTGATGTACACTTCCAGGTTGTTGATGGTCGGCTTTTACTTTCTGACAGTTTTAACATTTTGCTACAAATTCCGCAATATCCCTTTTCATACCATCCCACCAATAGATTTCTCGCAAATCCCGATACATTTTTGTGGATCCTGGATGAATAGTATATCTTGTACCATGTGCCTCATGCAATATACGAACTCTCAAATTATCAACGTCCGGAACACATAGAAGACCCTGGTATCATAGCACACCATCTCTCCCTTGGGAGAAAACCACTACCTACTGTCTCCGCACTGCCTCGTTCAGTTTCCTCAATATTGGATCCTCATCTTGCCTGGATTTAACATCGACTACCAAGGAAGATTCTGACCCGTTATGCATAATAACACTGCCATCAGTCGAATCGACCAATCTAACTCCCAGCCTCGCAAGCCGGTGAACATCTTTCACCAATTCCTTCTTCCCCTCATCCACGTGGGACACACTCTCCATTGAGAGTCTACTAAGCGCATCCTCAACCACATTAGCTTTGCCCGGGTGGTAAAGGACACTTATGTAATAATCCTTAAGTAGCTCCAACCACCTACTTTGCCAAAGATTTTGATCTTTCTATTTGAACACATATTGCAAGCTCTTGTGGTCCGTAAATACATCCACGTGGACCCCATACAAGTAATGTTGTCATATCTTCAATGCGACCACCACCACGGACAATTCAAGATCGTGGGTCGGGTAATTCTTTTTATGGACCTTAAATTATCGAGAGGCATAAGCTATCACCCTCCCACGCTGCATCAACACACACCCAAGTCCAACTCGGGAACCATCACAATACACCATGAAACCATAGCTACCCTCGGGTAGGGTCAACACCGGTGTTGAAGTAAGTCGAGCCTTCAACTCTTGGATGTTTTTCTCACAAGCCTCCGACAACTGAAACTTCACTTTCTTCTAAGTCAACTTAGTCAAAGGCGTTGCAATGGATAAGAAACCCTTCACAAACCTCCGATAGTAGCAAGCTAAGCCCAAGAAACTCCAAATATTCGAGGGATTCACCGATCTAGGCATATTCTTCACCGCCTCAATTTTCTACGAGTCTACTTTCATACCTTCACTATACACCACATTGCTAAAGAATGCCATAGAGTCTAACCAAACCTCACACTTTCTGAACTTTGCATACAATTGGCGGTCCTTGAAGGTCTGAAGCACTACTCTAAGTGAGCGGCATGCTCCTCCTCGCTTTGAGAGTATAAACAAGATGTCATTAATGAACACGATCACTGCTCAAACATTGGCTATCAAAGATTAATGTTCAAGGAGGTCATTTTGGGTGAAATGACTACCAAAAGAACGCCTAAGATCATGTTCTAAGTGCAACTAAATCTAGGATTTCGCCTTGAGTAATACTTGGGGAAAGTTCTAGACAAGAAGAGGTGTATGGGATTCACAAAAGTCCTTACTACACAAGGCATCACTCCTCAAGAGACCACAATAGTCATTGTCTACACATATTTTTGGTCTAAGACATCAAAACATGAAAATTCATAAGTCAAGAAAGGAATCTACAAGGTATGACAAAGAGAGCTATGTTCTTGAATCAAGCATCTCCTTGTTATCACTTTCATTTTCCTACCCCCCCCCCTTTTTTTAAAATTCCATTTCAAAAGTGTTCTGTTGGTGTCTCTCAAAATAGCTTCATAAAAGACTCAAACAACATGGAATTTTCCCTTAAGAAAGTCGCCACTCAATCTTTCATCAGAAAGTGCCAACCCGGTTCGATAAAAATAAGAGAAAGAAACAAATGAATGTTCCTTGAGAAAGTGCTATTGTATAAAGAAAACCCTCAGAGTTTTGATTGCTACACCACAACTAAAAAGGTGAATAAGAAAAGGACTTGGGTCCTGAGGGAGTAAGACATTGAAGACAAGGACCCTGCTATCATTTTTAGCACACAAAACCTTTTGCAAATTGCACGACATATGTAACCCCTACGTAAAACCAGACATTGCCCCCAATGTAGAAAAATGAATGAAAATAAGGTGAAGGAGGCTTCCTTATTAAATTAGTGGTTGGGACAAGGCCTCCAAGAATTTAAGGCTATGCTAATTGCCAAGAAGTCGTTTCTTCATCAGTCAGTCGTAGTGTATCAGGTGGGAGTTCCACTGGTTTCCCGTGTCCTGGCACCACCCATCTGTTCGGCAGAGTATGAAGCTTATGATAAGAAGTTATTGCCACTACACTAGGTGTCCAAGATGGATCTACGTCATACACTGAGAGAATTGGAGGTGGTGGTGCCCAGCTATGATATAACTCCTTATCTGACACTATTTATGACGTGTTGTCATAATCCACCCTCTAATCGTCTGGTGGACTTCTGGGTGCCTCAGGCTGCACGCGAATCGCTGTAGGTTAAGGAGGGTTTAGGTTTTTGGTAGGTGGAGCTTCACCAAGTGCAGTCACCTCTTTTCTTAAAGTAATCACTTCACTCTCAAGGACATCAATTGTGGAGAATAGGCTCTTCAACTTATCTTAAGCAGGTTGCATGGCTTTTTTTATGGCAAGTTGTATCATAGATGGGATATCCTTAGCTAGCTTCACATGTTGTCTCTCATGTACTTGGGCCTTTTGTGCTATTTTGAGAAAATCTAGAGGTGTTCGGGTGGGGACAACAGCTATATGGAACTAGATGATTTTGGGTTTTACACTTGTTATCTATCTCAATGCTTACTTGTAGGACTTGATAACTAGGGTTTATCCAAATAACTTATTCGTCCCTGTTCGATGACTATACTCAATCACCGGGTAAGGTTCATGAGTGATTTTACTTCAACCGTTATCAAATTTGTCCTAAATTAAGTATCATGCGTCCAGAGCTCAAGTCATACGATGACCCATAAAGATCAAGGCTTTAATGTAATTATCTTTTCCTAATCTACTTCTCAAGGTTCAAGTAAGTAAAAATTTAGGTAAGTCCTAATGTTGCACTTCACTAAGAAACATTAAAGATGATGAGAATACAATACAAGTGTTCAGCATTTGTTTAGAATCACTTTGTGCAACCCTAGTTCGTTAATTCACCATGGTTCCCACAACACTAGTTGTGGAGGTTTTAGCCTCTCATAATTATAAGAAAGTAATAAGAATTCATAGACAAACACATAAGTTAATACTTTCAACAATGATTGAAAGAAAACCTGCTCGATTATTGCAAGAATTGATGATGAATAATTAAAGAACAAGGAAAAAATCTAAGCAATAAAATCTCCAAGACTTGAATTAAAAGTTAACAACTTGTCTCTCAATGTGTTTTGCGTAAGAGAACTCAATCTGCTACTCCCTCTACTGAAAATAATCTAAAAAGTATTTATACAAATATTTGGAACCTTCTCCTAAGATAATAGGGAAACTAATAAAAACTATCACCGGCTTCAATTACGACCCGTAACAGGATTGTACGGGTCGTACCTTAACTCGTATGCTGGTTGGCCTCTGTTGAATCAAGCTAAGTGTTGTGAAGTGGTATGAATTCTACGATGAACCCACGAGTCGTACAATCAGTCATGGTTTGATACTGAGAATTCTGGCAATCTTCTGAGTTTTATCACAGATGGCTTGGTACGACTTGCACCTTTATTCTAAGACCCGTGACTCCTTCTCGTACCTTGAGACCTGCCAGTATTCACTTCTTCTGAACCTATCCATGGAATCTTAGTACGGGTCTTAGATAGATCTTACGATTCGTGGTTTTTACCCATCCTAGGAGACTCAGCTTGTGCAATATCTTCTGAAGTTTCCTATGACTACCATGGTACGACTGGTACCGAGATGTTACGGCTTGTACCATGATCCGTAAGTCGCCTTTGCCTCATCACTCTCAGCCTGAAATTTTCAACGAATCTCAGTACAGCTCATACCAGTATGGTACGGCTTGTACTGAGGTCAGTACTTAGCTACTTTTCTACAATTTTAACCATCTTTTGCACAATTCAGTTCCAACATCTGTTATCCCTGAAAACCAAGTAAAAGTGCCTCATACCCATATAAATTGTCACGACCCAAACATGGGCCCCGATCGAGACACGGGACAAGGAACCCCGACAGGCCCTAAGTCGACCCATGGCATTAACATAACTTCCAATGCAATCAATAAAAGCATAAGTCAATCATAATAAACATAGAGGAAATCTAAACATAATATAACATCAGAATACAACATGAGTTTGAAGATGAATACAATCTATTATCTGAAAAGCCTCTAATTCTAATGAAACTGAAAATACGTAAGCATAACTGCATAGAAAGGATCCCTCGACAGATCAGGACTCACCAAATGCCATGAATAATATCAAAGTCAGTCATTGCTAACTCTACCAGGTCTAAGGAGGTGACTTTATGCAATATAGTGACCGGGCATCCCCTATACACCCGCCTAAATACAATTGATTCACCGAAGGAGTAGAAATCAAAAATTGATCTGACAGAGCTCGGGACTAACTCCAAAGAAACTAGCAATATAAGGAGTCACAAAAGAAAAGGTAGCCCCCCGGGTCTAGCAAAGCATAAATATCAATATGAAAAACACGCAACATACCAGTGACGACGTCCGTGTAGACTTCATACTCCTGACGGGGTGCTAAAGCATAAAACCTGTTTTGGCGCTGATCACTGGCTAAACTAGTCAAGGCACCCTGCTGAGGGGGAAGTGCTACTGGAGTGGCAGAATTGGATGCTGGCGTACGAGCTCCACCAACCCCTAATCTAGCTGAAGGGAAATCCATGAGTTTGTGTCTGGGTTTGCGACACCCGAAACAAGCTTCTGAGCCGACTAGGAACCTCCTGGGATGATTCTTGCCGCACTTCTCACAAGCTGGGAAAGTGCGCTCTACCTTCATGCTACCATGGTCTCTCGAATCTGGAGCCCTACTCCTCCGATCCCCTCGTAATCTAGATGGCGTACTGGTCGATGATGGTGCTAGAGCAATAGACCTATGCTGAGACTACTGACGCTGTCCACCCCTTGATCTAACGTGAGAAGTCCTATAACTGTCGGTCCTGGCCCTCTTGGCCTCTCTCTGCCTTCGATACACCAACTCCATGTTCTGAGCATGCAACACAATACAGGGTAAATCGATATCCCGATGTAACATCGTGATCCTGCAGTCCTTATCCAGATAGTTCGCCACTCCATGTACAAAATGACTCACCCGAGCCCTCTGGTCTTCCACGAACTCCGGTGCATACTTGGGTAAAAGGGTGAACTCCAATGCGTACTCCTGAACGGACATGTCATCCTGCTTCAAGTTAACGAACTCGCCCACCTTTTTCTCCCTCATCTCCCAAGGGAAGAATCCATCCAAGAATGTTGTGTGAAACTCTTCCAAATCGATAGGGCCTACACCCACTGCCCTGGCATGTCTCAACTGTTTGAAGCATATGTGGGCCAGCCACTTGAGCGGATAGGAGGCCAAATCAACACATTATCCAGTGGTCAACCCCATAACTTGAGTGATCTTAAGAATCTCCTCGATGAAATCGTGCGGGTCCTCATCCACCCTGGACCCAAGGAACTCCGGAGGGTTCATCCTCAAGAAGTCTCTAATCCGAGCTGCTGCTGCCGTGCCATTTTGTGGGATATGCGCAACAGCTTCCTGGTTGACTTAGTCGTCAAGGCCTGCGCCAACATCTAGATAGCCGCCTAGAACTCAGCATGGGCAACTGGCTCTGGTGCCTGGGGCTCCTGAACAAGTGAGGCCTGCTGATGCCATGATCATTGCCACCTCCGTGACCTTCACCGTTCCCATTTCTCCTTAGTTCATTCTTTTGGGAGCCATGATTCTGCAATCGCAGGTAGCACGAATTAGAAGAATAGAAGGACTTTTCATCGCACAATAGAGATCATGAAAGAAAGAGACATTTCCTAAACATCTCGTAGCCTTTTCATCATAAGTGTAACGCGCTTCACCCCCATGAAAAAGACTCTACTTATTGTGTCTTTTAGAAATCCTTACACTTCAAAACCTATGGCTCTAATACCAATTTTTTCATGACCCGAGAGTAGATTCGGATCGTAAATACGGGACAAGGAACCCTGAGAGGTCCCAAGTCGACCCATGGAATAAGCATATCTAACTTCATTCACATTAATCAGAAGACTAAACATAAAACATAACGGAAATGTAAAGGTGACATAGCATATCATGACATACGAAATCACTAGACATACACAGTATTACATGCTATCTGAAAGCCTCTACTACATACGATGGGTTGATGGGACAATACCCCCAACTAACCCATGCAAGGATTGAAACATAAGTAGAATGAATGTCTGTCAAACGACCCTCAGAACATGAGGACTCACTAGTAAGCTGAAAATACACTCTGAAGGAGTCTAGATATGAGGATGAGCCTAAGAGCCGGAACCTATAGGATAAGACAATACATCATAGAAAGTATGCGGTCAGTATGTGGAATGTACCGAGTATGCAAGGTAAGTATAACAGACATTAAAAATGTATAAAAGCTCATAAAACATCATAAGAGTAGGACAACATTCTCATGACATAAATATCATAACATAATATATCGCGCGGCTCAAGGTTTTCAAAACATTCATAATAAGGTCGTAATCATAATCCTAAGAGAAAAGCTTTATTAACCGTGACTTAAGCCAATATACATAAAAGTAATCATGCATAAATTATTAGGAATAGTGGGAGATTCTCTTAACCTACATACCCCATATGAGCAAACATGAAGCCCGACTTGTAACCCTAGTTGGGAGGGTGTCCCTACCTTGCCAAGAGTAGGACCATAAAAGTGTGATATCACCATGAAAATGGACAATTGGTCTAGGAAAAGTCATAAAGGAGGTCCCAATATACCTGTGGTGGCACGTAATTTATAAGATCTGGGGAAGAACCTGGGCCCCGAACCTACTCAGTGTTCGATACTACTCCCAAAACATGTATAGTGCTCATAGTATAACATGCATGAATTTATGGGCTAGTTAAATCATAATAATCATATAAATAATCGTACATACATGAACTAACGATGACATAAGGCCCGTAAGTCGGCCAAAAACATAATTCATGAATCATAGGTTTCATGCATACTCATAGATCATACATATAACTCAAAAATTATCAAATCATAATGGGTAATTGAATAAATTAATATTTAGAATCATAAATCATGTTGGGCTTGTAAATATTATCAATTGAAGCAAATACCATAAAACGACCTACCATGGATCATGCTTAGATAAGGTTAAATTAATAGAAATTCGAAATGATAGTCTTATAAGTAGAGATACATTGTTAAACCTGATCAAAATCCATAGAATATAATGTGATTCATAAAACATAAAACCACACTAGTAAACCATTAGGTTTTCATAAAATTCAATTTCAAAACCCCAATAGATTTCTGATAGATTTTCATAAATTTGTAATGATTGGGAATGGGTGTGAACGAAAGCACCCATTCGTAACCCTACATGCCCAAAAATAACTTATTCTTACTCTCCCTTGAATGTCAAAAAAGGATTTGAAGAAGGAAACCTTGAATCACCCTTTGATCACCTCTCTATACTCTTTCATGCATGAATGAGGACTTAGAATAGATTATCCCTCTAAAAACCTACCTTTCATAGGCTAAAACGATGTAGTTTAGGCTTTAGGACATTTAGAAATTACAAAAGGGACCTTACTAATTCGTAGAAAATAACTGCCAGGTGGTCCGAACGGACGGCCTAAGGACTCGTCATTGGAACCAATGACTTGTCACATCGCTCGTTAAGTGCACTGCTTCAACTGATTTTCTGGGCTCATCACGGGCAACTCAATGACTCGTTGCTGGTGACCACGAGTCGTGGTTGCCATGCGTGAGGTACACTGCCTAGCCTCTTTAATTGAAATCCCAAGCTTGCTAATGACCCACCCCACGAATCGTGTGGACTGACCAAGACTCGTGGGGATCCTTCCATGATGACCACTGTTCTATCTTATTTTCTTCCTTAATCCCCTTCCTCACGACTGAACCAACGAATCATGGGGCCTGACCACGAATCGTGGTCATGTCTGTGAGGTCTCACCTCTCCAGTCTCCTTCACTAAATACCTAAGCTTTCCCCACGAGTCACATCAAGACTCGTGGTCTGTCCTGACGAGTCTCCCCACGACTCATCTTGTGCTTGGTGCCAAATTTCCAACTTTCCTCCGCTTCAACACCCGGGTCTGATCTTTGGGTTCCCGGGGTATAACAATATCTCCCCCTTGGGAACAATCGTCCTAGAATGTTGGAAACAAGCAGAAAACAGAAACATGCAATCATCATATTCAAATATTGAACATTTAAACCGTAACATGCAATCATCATATTAAATGTACTGAGTAGGTGAGAGAATACAAAGATAAATATAAATAACTAAATTGAAATGACATGCAATGAACAACTAATATATTGGACTAAACCACTGAAATAAACTGTAATGGTCAAGATGACCCTGTCTGATTGTCATGGGCATGCACTAAGTCTGAAAGCTCTGAGTTTGAGATACTGTACTAAACTGAGCTTCTTATTCTGAAAGTGAACTGGACTGACTTAGGGCAGAGTCTATAACCAACATATAACCACGTGAGCTAGACATAGAGTCCGATGTATAAACCCCAATGGTAGGACCCAATATACCTTGCCAGGGTATAAAGGCATGAACTAGGTGATCGTCTGGGGCCAATCAGGATAATAAGTACTATAACCTACGCTGGCAACGTAGTTTTGGGAACCCAGGTGCGCTGGAACCCTGATCCGCTCGGTGCTAAGTCCTACTCCCACTAGAATTACTACACTACGTACTAAGCTGATAGCTCGAAACAGGGGTCTAAGACAAGTCAGGGATACATGACTAAAAGTACCTTGAGAGTCTTATCGGACCAGATTCTTAAACTGGGTTCTAGAATGGTCAGAGTTGTTTATCTAGAAGCGTCATAACCATCTAAGAACAAACTGTAATCTATCTGGGGTCCTGAGGCTAGTCAGAGTTGTTTATCTAAAGTGTCATGACTACCTAGTGGAATAAAAAAAACTGAGTTCTGGGTCTGATTCTGATAACTGGGAGGCACCACTGACACCTTGGAAAAAGAATGAAGTCAAACTGATTATTTGACAATTTCTAAATAGTTCTGAACAGGTTCTACGTTCTAATTGAACTTAACTACTAAGCAACTAATAAAGAACCCAACTCATTCCAATAACACGGGAATTCCATAATATGGTGAAATTTCAAGAATTAAAGAAATATTATCCGACAAGGATAAAATCATTCTTATTAATGGAGTATTTACTCAACATATAAAAAATAAGAAATACTAGAAAATTCAGCCTAAATCAGACGTCACAACTAGATGGAATTTAATACAGAAATAGTTTTTACTCAAAAATTTAGGGCTTAAATTCACTTTTGAAAGAACATCAACAATTCAGGTAAGAATTGATGTAGATAATATCAATAATAAGTAAGGATATCAGTCTATGTGAAATTAACAAATAATAACATATAATTTCTTCTTATTGGAAAACTCAAGGCTAAAATCGATAGAGAAACTATGGGAGGGGTTTTGGGGGACACAAGGGAAGAACAATTTCCCTTTTTGAATTCCCACATATCTGAGTTGATGTTTATTTAAGGAGAAAGCTTGGACTACTGCAATGGAGGACAACCCTAGGTTTGCTTGAAGGGTTCTTGAGAGGAGAGCTTACGATAACTTTTCTGAAAATTTAAAGTGTGAATAAGGAATGAACCGTTTTACCCACAAATAGGTCTAAAATTATAACTAAAACAGCGTAGATAGAAGTTTAGGAGAGTAGGAAATTACTATGTAGCCCATATAAAATCGATGGAAAAACTGACAGGTCACTCTAACGTGTCTTGGTGACTGACCACGACTCGTGGTCAAACCCGTCGAGTACACTGCCCGGAATCCCTTGTAGGTAACCACGAGGGACCTAACAAGTCGTGGACCACACTGTCTAACTTTTGAAGTTTCTATACTAGGCTTGACCACGAGTCACACAACGAGTCGTTGCCAGTGATGACGACTCGTGGTTACACTTGTTAGGTGCACTGCCTAACAACTGACTATGGCTGGTAATGGGGAACATAATGAGTCGTTTTAGATGACCACTACTCTGAGGTCTTCCGTTGGGAGCACTTCTAATCCCTTACCAATACTTAATCCTCCTTCTCATGACTGACCTAATGAGTCGTTAGTTCTCACAACGATCCGTAAGGTGAGTCGTCCTGAGACATTTTCTGTAGATTTCCATTTTTTTGGTTTAAGTCCCAGATCTAGTCTTTGAGTTTTCGTGGCATTACAATATATCCCTCTTGGAAATATTCATCCTTAAATGGTAGAAAATACACAGGAAAGTAGAGAATAACAATTAAAAATTCTATATACTGTTCATTTAACTCCAAAACTATCGGAATGACTACCTTCGTTTCAAAATAAATAACTAAACTGAATTCACTTTTTATGCATACATCCAAAGTCGTAAAAGAAACTTATACATATGATTTTCATGCAAAAACTAGATCAGTTTCTAAGGAAAACTAACATTTTATGCTGTAACAGGGTCGGTAGAGAACAAGTGCGGGTATTTGGCCATCATATCTTCTTTAGCCTCCCACGTAGCTCCCTCAACATAATGATTTCTCCATAAGACTTTGACTGAAGATATTTCTTTGTTCCTCAGATTACGAACCTGACGGTCAAGGATCTGGACTGGTACTTCCTCATATAAGAGACTATCTTTTATTCCTACACTATCTAATGGCACAACTGAGGTTGGATCTCTGATGCACTTCTTCAAAAGTGAAACATGGATACCTGGGTTTACAACTGCTTGTTCTGAAGGTAATTCTAGCTCATAGGCTACATTGTCGTTATGCCTCAAAATTCTATAAGGTCCAACATACCGCGGATTGAGCTTTCCCTTCTTTCCAAACCTCATCACCCCTTTCATGGGCGAAATTTTTAGGTGAACCCAGTCATCAACTGCAAACTCCAACTCTCTCCTCCGCTCATCGGCATAAGATTTCTAATGGCTTTGAGCTGTTTTCAACCTTTCTTAGATGAGCTGAACTTTTTGCATTGCATCGTGAATTGAGTCTGGCCCTATCAAGGTAGCTTCACCAACCTCGAACCACCCAATAGGTGATCTATACCTTCTCCCACATAATGCTTCAAATGGGGCCATTTGAATGCTAGAGTGGTAGCATTTGTTTTACGCAAACTCGATAAGAGCCAAATGGTCATCACAATTACCCTTAAAATCGATCCCACACTATCTTAGCATATTTTATAGGGTCTGAATAGTCCACTCAACTTGACCATCGGTTTGCGGGTAAAAAGTTGTGCTGAGCTTGACCTAAGTGCCTAGTCCCTTTTGAAAGGATTTCCAGTAGTGTGAGGTGAATTGAGTCCCTCTATCTAAAATGATAGATAAAGGCACCCCATGGAGTCTGACTAACTCGCGGATGTATAGTCTGGCATAATCCTCAACTGAGTCTGTGGTTTTAACTGGGAGGAAGTGTGCTAACTTAGTCATCTGGTCTACTACCACCAAGATTGAGTCATGCTACCGAAGAGTCCGAGGTAGAAAAGTAATGAAATCCATATTTACTTATTCCCACTTCCATGCGGTTATACTGATATCTTGAGTCATGCCTCCTAGTCTTTGATGCTCCACCTTGAGTTGTTGGCAGTTTGGGCACTTGGCAAAGAATTCATCAATTTCTCTCTTTGTGCCACTCCACCAGTAAATATCCCGCAGATTACGGTACATTTTAGTAGCACTAGGGTGAATGGAGTATCTCGAGCTGTGTGCCTCATCTAGTATTTATTGTCTCAACTCACCAACATCCGGGACACTCAACCTGCCTTGGTAGCGGAGCACCCCATCTCCCGCTTAGGAGAAAGCTTCTATTTATTTTCTGAGAACTGCTCCCTTATGTTTATGTAAGATGGGATCCTCATCCTGTTTGGACTTGACTTCAACTACCAAGAATGAATCCGACCCGCTTTGCATTACCACACCACCTTCGGCTGAATCCACCAATTGCACCCCTAACTAGGCTAGTCTGTGAACATCCTTCGCTAACTCCTTCTTGCCTTCCTAAATGTGAGTTACACTCCCAATAGGCCTTCTTCTTAGGGCGTTAGCCACCACATTGTCCTTACTCGGGTGACACAACATACTCATGGCATAGTCCTTTAGAAACTTCAACCACCTTCTTTGATGCTGATTTAGATTCTTCTAACTCAGCACGTACGGAAGACTCTTATGATCTTTAAATACATCTATGTGAGTTCCATTTAAGAAATGCCTCCATATTTTTAGCTCAAATACCACTGATGCCAATTCCAAGTCATGAGTTGGATAATTCATCTCATGGACTTTGAGATGTCTTGAGTCATAGGCTATTACTTTGCCCTGCTGCATCAAAACGAAACTGAGTCCAACTCTAGAAGAATCACAATATAAAACTAATCCATCTGTTCCTTTTGGAAAGGTCAGGACTGGAGTTGTAGTAAGTCGAGTCTTCAGCTCCAGGAGACTCTTCTCACACGCATCCGACCACTGAAATTTCACTTTCTTCTGAGTTAATTTAGTCAGAGAAATGCTATAGAGGAGAAGCCTTCCAAAAACCATTGGTATTATCCAGCTAAGCCCAAGAAACTCCTAATTTTAATAGGATAGGTAGGTATGGAACAATCTTTCACTGCTGCTATCTTGCGAGGGTCTACTTGTAATACTTCACTTGAGACCACATGACCTAAGAAAGTCATAGACTTTAACCAGAATTCTCACTTGCTGAACTTGGCAAACAATTGGTGGTCCCTGAGTGTCTGTAATGCTAATCTTAGGTGATTTGCATGCTCTTCCTCATTTCTGGAGTATACTAGAATGTCGTCGATAAAACAATGATGAACATATCCAGATACTGCTTGAAGACCCTGTTCATCAAATCCATGAAGGCTGCTGGGGTATTTGTTAGCCCGAAGGACATCACCACAAACTCGTAGTGACCATATTGAGTTTTGAATGCTGTTCTCGATATGTCACACTTTCTGACCCTTAGCTGATGATACCTTGACCTTAGATAGATTTTTGAGAAATAGTTGGCTCCCTAAAGTTGGTCAAACAGGTCGTCAATTCTAGGTAGGGGATACCTGTTCTTGACTGTGACCTTGTTTAGCGTATGGTAATCTATGCATATTTTGAGAGTTTTGTCCTTCTTACGCACGAATAGTATAGGGGCACCCCAGGGAGAGATGCTGGATTTGATAAAACACTTGTCAAGAAGATCTTTTACCTACTATTTCAACTCCTTAAGCTCAGCTGGAGCCATTCTGTAAGGAGGGATGGAGATGGGCTTAGTATTTGGGAGGAGGTCTATTCCAAAGGCTATTTTTCGCTCAGGGGGAACTCCGAGAAGATCCTCAGGAAAAACATCTGCAACTCGCTGACCACTGGAATTGACTGGATAGTTGGGGTCTCAGAGTTTGAATCCTTGACCCGAACTAGATGATAAATACATCCCTTGGAGATGAGTTTCTGGGCCTTGATGTAGGAAATAAACCTACCCTTAGGTGTTGAACTGCTATCTGTCCATTCTAACACTAGTTCATTTGGAAACTGGAACTTGACAACTCTATTTCTACAGTCAACTGAGGCATAGCAGGAGTGTTACCAATCCATGCCAAGGATAAGGTCAAAATCGACCATGTCTATCTCTATGAGGTCAGCTGGGATGACTTTATTCAGAATTGAGGTTGGGCAGTTTCTATACACCCTAGTTGCTCTAACTTACTCACCAACTGGGGTGGATACTGAGAATGGTTCTGAGAGGACCTCTAGACTGATATTAAACTGGACTGCTATGTAGGGAGTCATGAATGAAATAGTCGCTCCTGGATCTAGAAGGGCATACACATCCAGATGAAGGAAACGTAACATACCCGTGACTACGTTAGGTGACCTCTCCTGGTCCTGACAGGAAGATAGAGCATAGAAACGGTTTTGACGCCGACCGTCATTCGTACCTGATGTGTTGACCTGCTGGGCTGGTCGACCTACTAGAGATGATGATGTGGTTGGTGGTGATCTCCCTCGCCCGGTTGATGGCCACTCCCTAAGCCGATGTTCAAGCTGTCCACAACCAAAACAACCCTCTCGACAGATGCTCCATCCCTCTAATCCTGACGGGACCAAGGGACCAAAAGGTTGAGGGTTGGCTAAGCTGGGTGCTGGGGTCCTCTGCTATTATTGGTGTTGTTGTTGCTATTGTGGGCGGCTACTACCAATAGACCTCTTATGGTTGTAATCTAACTTGCTAGTCCTTTCCCGTTTCTTCTTTTTCGCCATATCCTTCAGCATTTCAGCCTCAATTTGCTTGACATGGACAATCAAGCTAGAGAGGTTTATATCCTTTAAAAGGCAAAGCTGTCCTGCACTCCTTGAGGACCAGGTTCGACACCCCGTTCAAAAATTTCAACATGTGAGCCCTTGGCTCGGCTACCATCTCTGGAGCGTACTTAGACAACCTAGTAAACTCCAGAGCATACTCCTCCACTGTTTTGTTGCCCTGTCCCAAGTTCATAAACTCCGCCATCTTTGACTCCCTCAGCTCTCGAGGGAACAATCTATCTAGGAAAGTTGTATGGAACTCCTCCCACTCTACTGGTCCTGCTCCCGCTAGCCACCCCTCTTTCCACTGTTCATACAAGACCTGAGCTACCCCTTTGAGCTGGTATGCAGCCAGATCAGCACTCTCTGAGGAGCTGACACCCATAATGTGGGTAATCTTCTTGAACTCATCCATGAACACTTGGGGATCCTCCCATACTTTGGATCCCTTAAAAGATGGAGGGTTCATACGGGTGAAGTACTGCACCCTCGCAGCTGCTACTGACCCGTTGGTGTTCATCGGCACCACCTGCTGGTTCACCTAGTTTGTGACTGTCTTGGCTAGCAGTTGAATGGCTGCCATGAATTCGATGGTAGATACCGAATCATCTTGAGGAGCTGCTGGGGATGGTGGGGAAGGTCTTTTGGCATTACCGGCCCTTCTTCTGTTACTGCGTCTAGGAGGCATGATTCACTGAAAAGAAACAGAGCACAAGTTAGAAGGACGTTTCTGGAATTGAACTTTAACGCACAATAATGAGTATGAACAATAGAGAGTCCTCCTAATAACATCTCATAGCCTCCTCATCATAAGTGCGGCACGCTTCACACCCATGAAAAGGACTCTACTCAATGTGGCTTTCAGACATTCTGAGGATACTCTAAACCTAGTTTTCCGATACCAAGTTTGTCATGTCCCGAGTCTATACCCTGAACGGGACATGATACTTGAAGTCACAAGTGACCCCAAGTCAACCCCTGGTCTATCATACACTAGTATTCTGAGTTAAATAAATATAGCGAAAGCTTTAAAATAATAGCATGAAAGAATTTATGAAAATAAAACTAAAGTCCTAAAGTTTAAGAACATCTAAAGTCTGAAATTAATTATGTGTCTGAAATCCCTGTAACTAATGAGATGCTGGGAAAAGCCCCCATCTAACTCTAAGTCTAGCTAAAAATAATGAATCAACTAAAAGAAATAAAAGAAGGCCCTCGAATGATGAGTACTCACACTTCAACTGCTGAGGTGGAGGATTTAAATCGCGACGACTAACGGCGCTTAGTCTGAGAACCTGCAACTGCATCCTGAAATGATACAACATAAAAGTATGCATCAGTAAATTTAATGTACTGAGTAGGTGAGAGAAGACAAAGCTGAATATAAATAACTAAACTGAAATGACATGCAATGACCAACTAATATACTAGACTGAACCACTGAAATAAACTTAAATGGTCAAGATGACCCTGTCTGATGGTAATGGGCATGCACTAAGTCTGAAAGTTCTGAGTCTGAGATACTGTACTGAACTAAGCTTCTTATCTGAAACTGAACTAGACTAACGAGTGGGAGAGTCTATAACTAAAATATAAGCACGTGAGCTAGACGTGGAGTCCGATGTATACACCCTAACGGTAGGACCCAATATACCTTGCCAGGGTGTAAAGGTATGAACTGGGTGATCACATAAGTCTGGGGCCAATCAGGCCAATAAATAATGTAACCTATACTGGCAACGTAGTTTTGTGAACCTCGGTGCGCTGGAACCCCGGTCCGCTCGGTGCTAAGTCCTACTCCCACCGAAATTACTAAACTACGTACTAAGATGATAGCTCGAAACTGGGGTCCAAGACAAGTCAGGGACATATGATTGAAAGTACCCTGAGAGTCTTATTAGACCAAATTCTGAAACTGGGTTCTAGATTGGTCAGAGCTTCTTATCTAGAAGGGTCGTAACCGTATAAGAACTAACTGTAATCTCTCTCGGGTCCTGAGGCTAGTCAAAGATGTTTATCTAAAGTTTCATGACCGCCTAGTGGACCAAAGAAACTAATTTCTGGTCTGATTTTGATAACTGGGAGGAACCACTGACACCTCGGGAAAAGACTGAAGTCAAACTGATCAGTTTACAATTTTTGAATACAGCTGAACGGGTTTTACGTTCTAACTGAACTGAACTACTAAGCAGCTAATAGAGAACCCAACTCATTCCAACAACACGGGAATTCCATAATATGGTGAAATTTAAAGAATTAAGGAAATATTATCCGACAAGACTAAAATCATTCTTATTAATGGAGTATTTACTCAACATATAAACAATAAGAAATACTAGAAAATTCAGCCTAAATCATACTTCACAACTAGATGGAATTTAATACATAAATAGTTTTTACTAAAAAATTTAGGGCTTGAATTCACTTTGGCAAGAACATCAACAATTCAGGTAAGAATTGATGGAGATCATATCAACGATAAGCAAGGATATTCTATGTGAAACTAACAAATAATAACATTTAATTTCTTCATATTCGAAAACTCAGGGCTAAAACTGATAGAGAAACTATGGGAGGGGTTTTGGGGGACCCAAGGAAAGAACAATTTCACTTGTTGAATTCCCACATACAAGAGTTAAAGTTTCTTGAAGGAGAAAGCTTGGATTGCTGCAATGGAGGAAAACCCTAGGCTTGCTTGAACGGTTCTTGAGAGGAGAGGTTACGATGACTTTTCTGAAAACTTAGAGTGGGAATAAGGAATGAACCGTTTTTCCCCACTAATAGGTCTAAATTTATGACTAAAACGACATAGTTTGAAGTTTACAAGAGTAGGAAATTACTAAGTAGCCCTTAAAAAATCATTGGAAAAACTGACAAGCGACTCTAACGGGTATTGGTGATTGGCCACGACTTGTGGTCAAACCCGTCGTGGACCACACTGTATCACTTTTGAAGTTTCTATACTAGGCTTGACCACAAGTCACACAATGAGTAGTTACCAGTGATGATGACTCTTGGTGACACTCGTTTGGTGCACTGCCTAACAACTGACTATGGCTGGTAATAGGGGACATAATGAGCCGTTTTAGGTGACCATGTCTCGTGACGTCTTCCGTTGGGAGAACTTCTACTCCCTTACGAATACTTACTCCTCCTTCTCACAATTGACCTAACGATTCGTTAGGTCTCACAACGACCCATTAGGTGAGTCGTCCTGAGACATTTTCTGTTGATTTCTAGATTTTCTGATTTAAGTCCCAGAACTAGGTTTTGAGTTTCCGGGGCATTATAATATCTCCCCATTGGAAACATTTATCCTCGAATGGTAGAAAATACACAGTAAAGAAGAGAATAACAATTAAAAATTCCAGATACTGTTCATTTAACTCCCAAACTATCGGAATGACTACCTCCGTTTCAAAATACATAACTAAATTGAATTCACTTTTCATGCATACATCCAAAGTTGTAAAAGAAACTTATAAATATGATTTTAATCCAACAACTGGATCAGTTTCTAAGGAAAAACTAACATTTTATGTTGTAACAGAGTCGGTAGAGAACAAGTGCATTTATTTGGCTACCATATCTGCTTCGGCCTCCCTCGTAGCTCCCTCAACCTACTGATTTCTCCATAAGACTTTGACTGAAGCTATTTCCTTGTTCCTAAGCTTATGAACCTGACGGTCAAGCATCTGGACTGGTACTTCCTCATAGGAGAGACTATCTTTTATTCCTACACTATCCAATGGCACAACTAAGGTTGGATCTCTGATGCACTTCTTCAAAAGTGACACATGGAAAATTGGGTGTAAAAATTCTTGTTCTGAAGGTAATTCTAGCTCAAGGCTACATTGTCGTTACGCCTCAAAATTCTATAAGGTCCCACATACCTCGGACTTAACTTTCCCTTCTTTCCAAAACACATCACCCCTTTCATGGGCGAAATTTTTAGGTAAACCTAGTTATCAACTGCAAACTCCAACTCTCTCCTCCGCACATCGGCATAAGATTTCTAATGGCTCTTATCTATTTTCAACCTTTCTTAGATGAGCTGAACTTTCTACATAGCCTCATGAACTGAGTCTGGCCCTATAAAGGTAGCTTGACCAACCTCGAACCACCCTATAGGTGATCTACACCTTCCCCCATATAATGCTTCAAATGTGGCCATCTGAATGCTAGAGTGGTAGCTTTTGTTTTATGCAAACTCGATAAGAGGCAAATGGTCATCCCAATTACCCTTAAAATCGATCGCGTAGTATCTTAGCATATTTTATAGGGTCTGAATTATCCACTCAACTTTCCCATCGGTTTGCGCGTGAAAAGTTGTGTTGAGCTTGACCTAAGTACCTAGTCCCTTTTGAAAGGATTTCCTGTAGTGTGAGGTGAACTGAGTCCATCTGTCTGAAATGATAGATAATGGCACCCAATGGAGTGTGACTAACTCGTGGATGTATAGTCTGGCATAATCCTCAACTGAGTCTGTGGTCTACTACCACCCAGATTGAGTCATTCTACCGAAGAGTCTGAGGTAGACCCTTAGTGAAATCTATATTTACTTATTCCCACTTCAATACGTGTATACTTATATCTTGATTCATGCCTCCTAGTCTTTGATGCTCCGCCTTGACTTGCTGGCAGTTTGGGCACTAGGCTATGAATTCAGCAGCGTCTCTCTTCATGCCGCTCCACCAGTAAATATACCCCAGATTGAGGTACATTTAGTATCACTAGGGTGAATGGAGTATCTCGAGCTGTGTGCCTCAGCCAGTATCTGTTGTCTCAACTCACCAATATCTGGGACACACAACCTACCCTGGTACCGAAGCACCCCACTCCCCCATAGAAGAAAGCTTCTATTTCTTTTCTGAGAACTGCTCCCTTAAGTTTATCTAAGATGGGATCCTCATCCTTTTTGGACTTGACTTCAACTACCAAGGATGAATCCTACCCACTTTGCATTACCATACCACCTTCGGCTGAATCCACCAACTGCACCCTTAACTAGGCTAGTCTATGAACATCCTTCGCTAACTCCTTCTTGCCCTCCTCAATGTGAGCCACACTCCCCATATACCATCTTCTTAGGGTGTTAGCCACCACATTGTCTTTACCCAGGTGATATAGCATACTCATGGCATAGTCTTTTAGAAACTCCAACCATCTTCTTTGATGCTGATTTAGATACTTATGACTCAGCATGTACTGAAGACTCTTATGATTTTTACGAACATCTATTTGAGTTCCATATAAGCAATGCCTCCATATTATTAGCACGAATACCACCGATGGCAACTCCAAGTCATTAGTTGGATAATTCTTCAAATGGACTTTGAGTTGTCTAGAGGCGTAGGCTATCACTTTTCCCCGCTGCATCAGAACGCAATCTAGTCCAACTCTAGAAGAATGACAATAAACAACCAATCCATATGTTCCTTTTGGCAAGGTCAGGACTGGTGCAGTAGTGAGTCAAATCTTCAGCTCTTAGAGACTCTTCTCACCTGCATCCGACCACTGAAATTTCACTTTCTTATGAGTTAACTTAGTCAGAGGAGATGCTATAGAGGAGAAGCCTACCACAAACCGTTGGTAATATCCAGCTAAGCCTAGGAAACTCCTAATTTCAATAGTATAGGTAGGTTTGGGCCAATCTTTCACTGCTGCTATCTTGCGAGGGTCTACTTGTATTCCTTCACTTGAGACCACATGACCTAAGAAAGTCACGGACTTTAACCAGAATTTCCACTTGCTGAACTTGGCAAACAACTAGCGGTCCCTGAGTGTCTGTAGTGCTAATCTTAGGTGATTTGCATGCTCTTCCTCATTTTTGGAGTATACTAGAATGTCGTCGATAAAACAATGACGAACATATCCAGATACTGCTTGAAGATCCTGTTCATCAAATCCATGAAGGCTGTTGGGGCGTTTGTTAGCCCGAAGGACATCACCACAAACTTGTAGTGACCATATCGAGTTCTCAATGTTGTTTTCGATATGTCACACTCTTTGACCTTTAACTGATTATACTCTGACCTTAGATCAATTTTTGAGAAATAGCTGGCTCCCTATACTTGGTCAAATAGGTCGTCAATTCTAGGTAGGGGATACCTGTTCTTAACTGTGGCCTTGTACAACTGATGGTAATTTGTGCACATTCTGAGGGTACCTTCCTTCTTACGCACGAATAGCATTGGGGCACCCCAAGGGGAGATGTTGGGTCTGATAAAACCCTTGTTAAGAAAATCATTTAGCTACTCCTTCAACTCCTTAAGCTCAGCTTGAGCCATTCTGTAAGGAGGGATAGAGATGGGCTGAGTATCTGGGAGGAGGTCTATTCCTATGTCTATTTGCCGCTCAAGGGGAACTCTGGGAAGGTCCTAAGGAAAAACATCTGGGAACTCACTGACCACTGGAACTGACTGGATAGTTTGGGTCTCAGAGTTGGAATCCCTGACCCCAACTAGATGATAAATGCATACCTTGGAGATGAGTTTCTGGGCCTTAAGGTAGTAAATAAACCTACCCTTAGGCGTTGAACTGCTATCCGTCCATTCTAACACTGGTTCATTTTGTAACTGGAACCTTACAACTCCATTTCTACAGTCAACTGAGGCATAGAAGGAGTGTAACCAATCCATGCCACGGATAAGGTTAAAATCGACCATGTCTAACTCTACGAGGTCAGCTAGGATGACTTTATTCAGAACTGAGATTGGGCAGTTTCTATATACCCGACTGGCTCTAACTAACTCACCAACTGGGGTGGAGACTGAGAATGGTTCTGAGAGGACCTCTAGACTGATATTAAACTGGACTGCTATGTAGGGAGTCATGAATGAAAGAGTCACTCCTGGATCTAGAAGGGCATACACGTCCATATGAAAGAGACGTAACATACCCGTGACTACGTCAGGTGAGCTCTCCTGGTCCTGACAGGAAAATAGAGCATAGAAACAGCTTTGATACCGACTATCATCCCTACCTGATTGTTGGCCTGCTGGGCTGGTTGATATTCTAGAGCTGATGATATGGTGGGTTGTGATCTCCCTCGCCTGGTTGATGGGCACTCCCTAAGCCAATGCTCAAGCTTTCCACAACCAAAACAACCCTCTCGACCTTGAAGGAACTCTCCTGGGTGATTCTTGCCGCACTTGGCGCAAGTTGGATATCTGTTTCTAGCACCGTGGCTCTTAGACTGAGTGTCAGATGCTCCATCCCTCTGATACTGACGGGACCGAAAGGTTGGGGCACTGGCTGAGCTGGGTGCTGGGTTCCTCTTCTGTTGTTGTTGTTGTTGTTTCTACTGTGGGCAGCTACTACCACTAGACCTCTGATGGTCGTAATCTAACTGGCTAATGCTTGCCCGTTTGTTCTTTTGCTCCTTATCCTTCAGCTTTTCAGCCTTAATTTGTTGGGCATAGACAATAAAGCTAGAGAGGTATATATCCTTTAAAAGGCATCGCTGTCCTGCACTCTTTGAGGACCAGGTTCGACACCCCATTCACAAATTTAACCATGCGAGCCCTTGGCTCGGCTACCATCTATTGAGCGTACTTAGACAACCTCGCAAACTCAAGAGCATACTCCTTCACTTTCTGTTGCCCTGTCACAAATTCATAAACTCCGTCATCTTTGCCTCCCTCAACTCTTGAGGGAAAAACCTATCTAGGAGAGCTGTGTGGAACTCCTCCCACTCTACTGGTCCTGCTCCCGCTGGCCACCCCTCTTTCCACTGTTAATACCAGACCTGAGCTACCCCTTTGAGCTAGTAGGCAGCCAAATCAGCACTCTCTGACGAGCTGACACCCATAATGCGGGTAATCTTCTTGAAAAAATCCACGAACTCTTGGGGATCCTCCCATACTTTGGATCCCTTAAAAGATGGAGGGTTCATACGGGTGAATTCCCGCACCCTCGCAACTGCTACAGACCCGTTGGTGTTCATCGGCACCACCTACTGGTTCACCTAGTTGGTGACTGTCTGGGACAGCAGTTGAATGGCCGCCCTGAATTCGACGGTAGATACCGAATCATCTTAAGGAGCTGCTGGGGATGGTGGGGAATGACAATTTGCATTACCAGCCCTTCTTCCGTTACTAAATCTAGGAGGCATGATTCACTAAAATGAAACAGAGCACGAGGTAGAAGGACATTTTTTGAATTGAACTTTAACGCACGATAATGAGTATGAAAAAAAGAGAGTCCTCCTAATAACATCTCATAGCCTCCTCATCATAAGTGTGGCGCGCTTCACACCCATGAAAAGGTCTCTACTCGATGCGGCTTTCAGACATTCTGAGGATACTCTAAACCTAGTGCTTTGATACCAAGTTTGTCACGCCCCGAGTCTATAACCTGGACGGGACACGATACTTGAAGTCACAAGTGACCCCAAGTCAACCCCTGGTCTATCATACACTAGTATTTTGAGTTAAATAAATATAGAGAAAGCTTTAAAATAATAGCATGAAAGAAATTATGAAAATAAAACTGAAATCATAAAGATTAAGAACATCTGAAGTCTGAATTTTATTATGTGTCTGAAAGCCCTCTAACTGATGAAATGCTGGGAAAATGCCCCAGCTAACTCTAAGTCTAGCTAAAAATAATGAACCAACTAAAAGAAATTAAAGAAGGCCCTCGAATGATGAGGACTCACACTTCAACTGCTGAGGTGGAGGATCTGAACCGCGGCGACTAACGGTGCTAAGTCGTAGAACCTGCAACTGCATCATGAAATGATACAACATAAAAGTATGCATCAGTACATTGAATGTACTGAGTAGGTGAGAGAAGACAAAGCTGAATATAAATAACTAAACAGAAATGACATGCAATGACCAACTAATATACTGGACTGAATCACTGAAATAAACTGAAAGGGTCAAGATGACGCTTTCTGATGGTCATGGGCATGCACTAAGTCTGAAAGTTTTGAGTCTGAGATACTGTACTGAACTAAGCTTCTTATTCTGAAACTGAACTAGACTGACTAGTGGGAGAGTTTATAACTGACATATAACCACGTGAGCTAGACGTGAAGTACGATGTATATACCCCAATGGTAGGACCCAATATACCTTGCCAGGGTGTAAAGGTATGAACTGGGTGATCACATAAGTCTAGGGCCAATCAGGCCAATAAATACTGTAACCTACGTTTGCAACGTAGTTTTGGGAACCTGGGTGAGCTAGAACCCCGGTCCGCTCGGTGCTAAGTCCTACTCCCATTGGAATTACTAAACTGCATACTAAGCTGATAGCTCGAAACTGGGGTCCAAGACAAGTCAGGGATACATGATTAGAAGTACCTCTAGAGACTTATCGGACCAGATTCTGAAACTAGGTTCTAGATTGGTCAGAGTTGCTTATCTAGAAGCATCGTAACCGTCTACGAACAAACTGTAATCTGTTTGGGGTCTTGAGGCTCGTCAAAGCTATTTATCAAAAGTGTCATGACCGCCTAGTGGACCAAAGAAACTGAGTTCTGAGTCTGATTCTGATAACTGGGAGGCACCACTGAAACCTCGGGAAAAGACTAAAGTCAAACTGATCAATTGACAATTTCTGAATAGTTCTTAACAGGTTCAATGTTCTAACTGAACTGAACTACTAAGCAGCTACTAGAGAACCCAACTCATTCCGACAACACGGGAATTACATAATATGGCAAAATTTCAAGAATTAAAGAAATCTTATCCGACAAGGCTAAAATCATTCTTATTAATGGAGTATTTACTCAACATATAAACAATAAGAAATACTAGAAAATTCAGCCTAAATCATACTTCACAACTAGATGGAATTTAATACACAAATAGTTTTTACTCAAAAATTTAGGGCTTAAATTCACTTTGTCAAGAACATCAACAATTCAGGTAAGAATTGATGGAGATCATATCAATGATAAGCAAGGATATTCTATGTGAAATTAACAAATAATAACATTTAATTTCTTCGTATTTGAAAACTCAGAGCTAAAACTGATAGAGAAACTATGGGAGGGGTTTTGGGGGACACAAGGAAAGAACAATTTCCTTTGTTGAATTCCCACATACTTGAGTTGATGTTTCTTTAGGAGAAAGCTTGGATTGCTGCAATGGAGGAAAACCCTAGGCTTGTTTGAATGGTTCTTGAGAGGAAAGCTTAAGGTGACTTTTTTGAAAACTTAGAGTGGGAATGAGAAATGAACAATTTTTCCCCACTAATAAGTTTAAATTATGACTAAACCGACGTAGTTTGAAGTTTCAGAGTAGGAAATTACTAAGTAGCCCTTAGAAAATCGCTGGAAAAACTGACAGGTGACACTAACGGGGGACCTAACGGGTCATGGTGACTGACCACGACTTGTGGTCAAACCCATTGAGTTCACTGCTAATAAGTCTAAATTATGACTAAACCGACGTAGTTTGGAGTTTCAGAGTAGGAAATTACTAAGTAGCCCTTAGAAAATTGCTGGAAAACTTGAAAGGTGACACTAACGGGGGACCTAACGGGTCATGGTGACTGACCAAGACTTGTGGTCAAACCCATTGAGTTCACTGCCCAGAATCCTCTGTAGGTCACCACGAGGGACCTAATGAGTCGTGGTCACTATTCGTGGACCACACTATCTTACTTCTGAAGTTTCTATACTAGGCTTGAATACGAGTCACACAATGAGTCGTTACCAGTGATGAAGACTCGTGGTGACACTCATTCAGTGCACTGCCTAACAACTTACTAGGGCTGGTATTGGGGGACTTAATGAGTCATTTCAAGTAACCACGACTCGTGAGGTCTTTCGTTGGGAGAACTTCTTCTCCCTCACCAATACTTACTCCTCCTTCTCACGACTCACCTAACGAGTCATTAGGTCTCACAACGACCCGTTAGGTGAGTCGTCCTGAGACATTTTCTATAGATTTCCAGATTTTCTGATTTATGTCCCAAATCTAGTCTCTTAGTTTCTGGGGAATTACACTTGCACTTTGACATACTCTGTAGCTTCCTCTTCTAAGGGTACTCAGACTTCCCCTCAATCTGTGCCTAAGTCACACCAACAAAAACAAAAACAAAAAGTGAAGATAAACAAAATACAAATAGAGAAAGACAAATTTTACCTGTGGTAATCTTGGGTTGTGTCACGCCCCGCCTTGGGGGGTATGACTGGCACCTTGTGCCCTATTAGGACCTGAACTACTAGACTACTAAGCCTAAGCACATCTGGTGCCTGGCTGGCTCTAACTTAGATTCACTAAATCAACGGGCTATATAACGGCTGTAAATACAGCCCCGGCCGGCTAGGCCTATAGCCACCTGTACTATAACATTAGCTAACCAGAATCACATACATATAGACAAACCTATGCGGGCCGACAAGGCCACCATGCTGACTAATTACTTCTGAATCAAAATAACAAATGCTAAACAGCTACGTGACCGACAAGGTCACCACTACTAACTGGATATGGCCCCACACGACCAACCTAATCAACAGTACTAAACAACTAAACATACGCACGACCCCACACGACCGGCACAACTAACCACAGGGAGATATATACACAATCTTCAAGCCTCTAAGAATACTAATAAGATGGTCGGGAC
>JACEIK010004136.1:66405-133364 GCA_018107945.1 Datura stramonium | reverse complement strand
TTTCAGGCTATTCCATAAAATAAGTGGATCCTTAATCGTGAGATATTCAATTTTCAGAATTTCGTCAATATGATGACGCAAGAATATCATAGCCTTAGCATGATTTTGGTTTGATGCTTTGTTTTCACTTTTAATGGTGTCTCCAAGACCCATTGCATCTAAATGGATTTCAGCATCTAACACTGATGAAAGGTAGTTCTTGCTCGAACTTTGAAGGCCAATGAACTCAAGTTTCATAAGATTAGCCATATTAAAAGAAAGAGGGGTGGAAAAAAAATACCTTAGCCTTCAAATTTTGAGACGGTAGAGTCTCATGCTGATAACGTGTTATGAAATAATAAAAAAAGAACAAGAATATTGTAAAGAAAGAA
The DNA here is from genome assembly GCA_018107945.1 of Datura stramonium. NCBI lineage: Eukaryota > Viridiplantae > Streptophyta > Magnoliopsida > Solanales > Solanaceae > Datura > Datura stramonium. The sequence continues at coordinate 132,993 of JACEIK010004136.1, read as the reverse complement.
AGAAGGAGAGAAGTTCTTATTTCTCTTGATAGGATGAAATACAATGAAGGAGAACCCCTCTATTTATAGGGATAATTCCTCCTAACTTTTCTCCAAAAGATAGACTTTCACTATAATATAAACACATGTCAACTACAATACAAATACCTTTATAGACATTCACCATAATACAAATATGTTTATAACAAAACGTTAATACTTTATATGTTTCTCCAGAAAATAATAATTTTGGCCCTTAAATTTTTGCTTAATTCAAATTTTGATCCTTATATTATTGAACTGAGCACTTTTAACCTTCAATCAGATCAATCCTGCAACTCTAGCCCCTCAAGATATATAACTAAATTAATGGAACTAATAAACTTAATAGCTTAAAAAAAATTCTTTTATTTGTGCAGTTAATATATATATATATATATATATATATATATTTAAATTGAAGAAAAAAAGAACTCTGGGATATACTTAAACCTTGTTTTGAATTTTGAATGTACTACTACGATCTTGAGAAGGCAAAATATGATCAGCAATAGTGGGTTTTGGATAGAGGAAGACAGATCCTCCTCAACTGTTTTTCCCTCCATAATTTTCTACTCCTCCTTTTTCAATTTATGTGATATACTTTTTAAAAAAATATTTTTATTCTTTTTAATTATAAAAAAATTAATTTAGAAATTTTCTTCTACCCTTAATAAAATAATTTATAATCATACAATGTCTTAAGGCTTATTTTAAATTTAAATTTCCAAAAAGTCTTCCTTTTGATCAATATTTTAAGATGTACTCCCTTTTCGTCCATCTTTACTTATTCAATATCGATTTCTGAGACACCTCTTAAGCGAATAATAAACGGAATGACAATTTTAATATATTATCCTTTGAATTTAATAAATTCAATGCTTTAAAAAATGACTATAATCCATATATATATATATATATATATGTGCTGGTTAATATTAGTTCCGATGACTCCGGCACTCTAAGGCCTAGAATTGTATTCATCTTTTTTGTAGTTTTTTTTATCTTTTTATTATTTTAAAATGATTTTAAGAAATATGTTAGGAAAATTGGCGCTTTTTCGAGAAAACGCTTTCTACTTTATTGAAAATTATTGAGAAAATTATGATTTATTATGGAAGAGAGAGAAGAACAAAATTAACTATATTAATCATATCATCATACATATGAATGGGAAGTCAAAAAGTAAAAAGTTAAAATACTAAGTTTGGAAGACTAATATACCCTTCAAATGTAATAAATAATAAATAAGTTAAAAGTTAAAATACTAAAATATCCTTCAAATATTGAAATACCAATATACCTTTTCAAATAATAATAAATAATAAATAATCATATTATTACTATATATATATATATATATATATATATATATACAATCACAAAATGTCCATCAAAAAGTTGATAGACTTTTTACCTTCAAGCAAATTTAATATGATTTATTAGGCTAGATAAATTCCATTAAAATAAAAGACAAAATTAAACCAATGACTCTTTGAATCCTGAAAAACACTTAAATGAATACTAAATACAAAATTCATGTATCATAATTTAATATATCAATTAATTCATTTGGTAGTGAAAAGGCACTCAAACATGGCTCTGAATATCACTAAAATTATGTTTGTCATTTTTTGTTTTGTAGGTAATCTTCTTGAGAGTTACAATGACATTGAAGCATGTCAACAAGAAGCCCAGCAAAAGGAAAAGGAGCGAGATGACTTATTGTTGAAGTTAAGAAGAGAAGAGCTCTGCTAATAGCTATGACAGTCAAATTATGTCAATTCATTTATTTATTTATTTTTGTGTAACATATTCAATTTCTTTCTCCTAATTTGAACTTAAAAATAGAGTGGATGTCCTAGTTTCTTGTGAAAATTTGGCTGTTAACTCACTATATTGGATTTTTTTCTTCCATCCTATAATAATAATGTATGGTTGCCAAAGTTAGGTGTGCAACCCTTTTTAATGTAATTTTTTATACTACTACGTTGTTGCTGAAAATTCTTTAATTTATTTTGATTGTACTGTTATTTTTTCAAGTGATACTTAATTGATTAAACTTTTTAATAAAATACCCATGAATTTAATATCAGACAAGTATCAAAGGCATTAGGTAGAGTTCTTTCATTTTCGAATTAATTTGCACTACATTAATAGTTCTATGCACATATCCTGTAATATTCATCTTAGCAACTGTCTAATTATAAGTTTAGTTTTAATAAATTATGCTTAAAGATCATCACTTATTATCAAAGATTTAATTGCGTTTAATTTATCGTATGACACAGTGTCATGCGCATAACCACAAATGTTGATTTTCACCCTTTTGTTTATTTTTTTTCTTTGTCTTAATTCTATATGATATGAGAGCAAGAATTAATTTTATAATAAAAAAACTAATGTATAGTTTTACATTCATTAATTAGTAATAATTAAGCTTGACAATCTTCCTAAATATATTCTTATTGAATTTTTACCCTTTTTATTGCTACTAAATTACCTAATAATTCATAATCATGTAAAGAACGTTAATTAATGTGCAGAGTTTGTGCTTTGATTTATAGTTCATGATGACACTAAACAAAGCGAGCAAATTGAATAATCTTGACTTATATTTTCTCATATGAAATTTTAGTATTTATTTTAATAATGTCATCACTAGTATGGTAATGATGTAACACCAAATATGATAATAAAACATACTTGAAGAACATCGTCTATAAAAGAAAAATACTATATGAGATATTGTCATATCACATATTTACACTCATAACATGAAAACTAATGCACCGAAAAAATGTATATTCCTTGCGTAGTATAATTATTTACTTTCATAAGTTCATATCATCCATCAAGCATTTTGAGTTCAACGCTTTTATTACTTGCAATTCATTCATCATTTTTAGCTTATATTTTTCTTCAATTTTGCTAATACTTCACATATATGCCAAAGCATTACTTCCTTTTCATTTTAAAGAGCTTGAAATATTTGGATCGTGATATACGATAACAATACACGTATTCAAAAATATAATTAATTTAATAATAAGAACGAAAATCGATTGATTATTTAGTGGAGCACTGTATTATGATAGACTATTATATATATATGATTTTTAAAATGAATTATATTTTGAAAGAAAAATCATCAAAATCCTTAATAGTCATTAAACTAATGTTTGTGAATTTGAATTGCAATAATTAAGTATTTATAATTTTTTAAAGAAACATATATACATCTATTTTAGTGCACGCTTTTTAAACTCAAATGATTTAAAAAAAATTAATTAAATTGCCCATTTCCCCACTAACTCAATTTCCTCTCATGCAAACAAAATCTCACTTTTTTCTTTGATGCTGTACTCTCTAAGGTCTAGAATTGTATTTATCTTTTTATAATTTTTGTGATTTTAAAAATGTGCTAGAAAAATTGAATACTTATAATAGAAAAACGTTTCTTCTTTTTGTCTTACTTCTATTTAGGCCTTCTCTTTCTAAACTCTCTTTTCCACACCTTCTTTCTTCCCCTACCCACACCCCATACGTAAAACCATATCTTAATATTATGTGAAAGAGATTGAATTAAGGCGACTTCTACTTAACTATTGATATAACAAAATTTTATTTATCGATTGTGTTACAACATCTTCAAGTTCTAGGAACGCTATTAAATCTCTTTCCTAAGAAAAATTTCTTTGAAGTTGGTAACAATAGGTAAACTCATCAACTTTTCTTCATTTAGAGGCACCAATATAGTTGATTCAACAATCACTAGCATCCCGTTAGACAAATCTTTTTAATTGCAAAATGGCATTTAAAGTGATGGTTACATAATTGTTGTGAGAATAGGCATTAGTTATAAGGAAATTGAAGATTTTCCTTTTGCCATTGTTTTAAAATTCAACTTTAAGATAATTTATTAATAACAAAGTGTCCTAATCTCTTCAACTTATATTTCATTTTCGTGCATTCTATTGTAATCTCTCTCATGTATATTGGAGCAAAAGACATCTCAAAATTCATTTACGATAATCCAACTAGTATCCTAATTTAAGGTGGAGGAGTCATGAATTATGCTTGTAATCTCCTTTTAGAATACAATTCATATGATACTTGCATAAGTTAAAAAATTCTGTTGGATAGAATATCCAAGAGGTTGTTTATTCGCTCAAGTCACAAGTTAAAATTAATATTTTATACTTTGTTCAATCGAACTATGTCAATCGACAAATACATGCACCGAACAAGTTAGCTAAAGAGTGTAGGGATTTTTCTTGTAATGCAAACACTATACTTGAAATGATCTCAACTATCCAACGATGTATCCTTGCCAAAATTCTCTCAATGATGTATCTCACAAAAATTTCGTTGGTATTTCATGTTTATTTGATTTCCATTTTTCTAATTCTGATTTCGTTTGACTTCAGGTGGACTTCTCTTTCTTCTCCTACTAGCCCAAGGTAAAACTCTTCTTTTTATTTTGAGATTTAATTTTCTCTTCCACAGGATTCATGTATCTCAAATCTAATTCTTCTGACGTCTACCTGATTTGGTTCATTGGCAAAGACTGCTTGTATGGTTATTTTGTTATCAAGTTTATGATATTCAATAAATTTCTCATGAAATATACCTAAACGCAGTGGTTAAGAACCATGAGGTCTCGTGTTCAAATTTCCAAGATGGCAAAACACAGGTGATTTTCATCTCGTCTTACCATGGATGCAGCTTACTGACAATTGGCGTAGGTAGATAGAAGGTGATAGGTATCCCGTGAAATTAATTCATGTGTGTGAAACTTGATTTGTGAATTAAATATTTTGATTGTAGTACTTAGAAAAATAAATACACTTCTGAATAATAAAATAATTCAGTTTCTATCAATGATTTTGAAGTTTTTAGCCTTAATTTCATAATCTTTTTGTTTATTACCTATCAATAATTTATAACATCGGTGAAATAAGAAAAGAAGATGGAGGTATCAATAATGGAATGTAAAGCAATTAATCTCATACTCTTTAGTCTAAATAGGTGGAAGAAATTACTAGCATTTAGGTTGTTAAAGAGAACTTTTTGAAATATCAACCAAAAATGAATTGAGTATGTGAGATGCATTGATCTTTGACTTGTGCATTTTGTTAATAAATCTTACCTTATGATATAGTACTATATGCTTGCTTTCTTTTTCCTTTTTCCTCTTTAAGCTATTTCATACTTTCAAGTATATATATAGATTTGTATAAATCTTAATATTTAAGTAAGAGAATGATTTATTGATTTTGAATATTTTGTTTCTTTTGAGTAGCACATATCTTTCTCTACATTTTCTTTTCTCAAGCATTATCATTATTCAAAGATATTTATTTCACTTACTTTGTGGAAGTTCGTTTAATAGAATAATATGCATTCCTAAAAAAGGATCTAAGAGCATTTACTGCTTGGCCTTTTTTTTAGCATAGAACTTTTTCCTATTAAAGATATTATAAGTTGGCTACCACGCCGGTGATCTTCGACATATTTTTAACATTTTTGGAAAAGATGTTAATTAGATGATAATATTTTTTTCTATTTAATTGTATTCTCTTTTTAAGATTTATTTTAGTAAATGATTTTCAATTTTTGAATGTCATATTGAATAGTTAGTGAAGTGCGTGAATAAACTATGAAATTGATGACATTATGAGTTTTGAAACTAACGAGAGAAAATATTTATACAAAATTCATAAAAATTTAAGTACTACTTTTTATCGCGATCAAATTTATAAATACTGTATATAGTATATTCATTATTTTCTTTTCATGGATTTGCCAAGAAAGCGCTGTAGACAACTTCACTAATTTATAATAAGAGTAAATTAAAAACTAAGTGATAAAATATATCTTGATATTTCAAATTGAACATTTATTGTTAGTGTAATGAATATATAAAAGTGAACAAAAAATATTTTTTAAATAATATTAGTATAATAGAAATTGTAACTTATGATTTTTTTATACAACTTTTAAATATTTAAATTTAAATTTTAAAATAATAAATTAATTATTAAATTCAACATTTAAAATAGATTACATTGACTCTGGAACAAATAAAACATGATAAGTAACTATATTGAAATGGACGGTTAATAACAACGAAAACAAACAGTAGTAAGAACGAAAAAAAGCTTCCGCTCTTCTTTCTCAATAATAATGATCACATATTACTGTTTTCTTACTATAGTTTTAAGCAAATGCCACTTTTTGCTAATTACTACTTTCATTTTTTGGATATATATTATTAACCATAGGTTATATACTAATTATGTGTTTAAATATAATATTTATTATAGAATAATTATTTACGGTACTTAATTTTAATAAGATTTAAATAGATCATATATTTGCAAGTGTGTCATTTACTTATATAGTAGATGATTTAGTGTATAGAGTTTAGCTTATACACGGATGATTAAATCGTCAGTTCTTATAAGTATAAAGCTTATAGCATGCTCACAATCTAAGATGAAATTTGACAAATTCATCGGTACGATTGTAGCACAACATTAAATATAATTTATCTTGATTATGGAAATTGTATAATTTAACTTGTACTAGTACATTTTGTATGTATTGAAAGGACCAAGTAGAGATAGTATTTTATCTGACTAAATAAAATAAATTCTCTAGATCATTAAATGTATTTATACTCTTAATCTCGATATAATTATTATGATTAATGTAATTTGTTTGTTGTTTTTATCTACCAAAGGATGTCTTGATCTTTCGTGAGTTACATGTTGGATCAATGAAACTAGGGATGACAATAATGATATTCATTTGACTTAAATTAATAATATACTCCATCTGAGTTAACTTTAATTTTAATTTATTAAAGTGAATAATCTAACATCATATATGTGTGTTGCATAAGTAGTTCTTTTCCCATCGAAAATTTACTATCTAAGCGGATTGATATATATGTGTGTGTTTTGAATTTTAATATTCGATGATGCATTACATTAATTTATTTCACATGCATATTATATTATTTGAATAAAAATTCATAATTAATAAATAGCTTCTTGCTAAAGTGGCTTATTTATTTGAGGTCATTGAAAATTTTTATTTTATTTTCATGTAAAATTATATTATGCATGATTGAGAATTACGCATTAACAAAGAGTTTCCATCAAGCTAAATTATTTGATTAAATCATTGATATTCTCAATGTACTATGTATAAATTGTTCGGTGATCGTCGTGATATAAATTATTTCTATGGCCTCCACTATTAATTACAAAGTGAGACAATAAATTTATGCATTGACTTTAGGTCCTCCTCCATAACGGATAAATTTATTATGTCTATTAGATAAAATTTCTAGTAATTGATAGCATGTATTAACTCTCCATCCGAGCTCTGTATGTTGGATCGCCTTTGAAATTTTAAGACGGACATGTAAAGTGGTGATCGATATTAATTCATGTGGCAAGTTAGATATAATAAATTTACGGTTGACTTTAGGTCTTCCTATATTGGATAAATTTACTATGAGCTGTCTCTAGGTAAAATCACCAATTATTGATAATGCGTAATGAGTTTATATGTTAACATTGGTCTTCTTTCCCATCGATAGACTCATTATGGTCAATTACTTTATTTTTCATCACTAGTTATTGATAACTTGTACACTTCTCCAACTGAGTTATATGTTGTATCAATGGAACTAGTGTTCAATAACTATATACAATTGACTAAAAGTAAATAATTTACTCTCCAACCGAATTGGTTTTTTTTTTCGAATTATATTAAGCATAATTTGTATACATTGCATGAGTAGTACTTTTCCATCGAAATTTGCCATTCGTATGCATGTATATATGTGTGTGTGTGTGTTCGTATGTATGTATGTATGTATGTATGTATGTATGTATGTATGTATGTATGTATGTATGTATGTATGTATGTTTTAACAAATGCGGTCTGAATTTAATTATTTTGCTATGGGCTTATTACGATCTATTTAATATGTTATATCTCAAATTTTCAATAGATTTATTTGGTCCACTTACTACTATTCAAGAATATTTCTTTTCTCAAAGATATGACATTAATTTAAAGAATGCATTATATATGTACTTTTGTTTGAAAGAATTTAATTACCCCTAAACAATTAAGAGATGGATATTCAATTTATTTTTCTTATAACTTTTGTGTTATTGAACTTTATAAACTTTTTATTTTTTTTATTTTTTTTATTTTTTTTAGTTTTTTTAATTTTTTCATGTTTTAAAATATTCTTTTAATATTAAATGGAAACTTATTTGGTCCATCACTTGCTCATTTGTATTCTACAGGGACTTCGAGGTTGATTAACTGATGGATTTAAAGGTTCGTTGAAAGCAGACACCTAACTTTTTGAGTCCTATTTCGAAAGAAAAAAAATGAACTAAAAGTATATTCCTTTAAAAGGAAATAAAGCTTGTGATAAGCTTGAATTAATCCGTTTCCTGTTTGTGTGGTCAAATGAAAGTATCTAGGCAAAGAGGTGATTTTGAGTATTCTCGTATCACTCAGCGTAAGATTACTCAGATATGAATATATTTATTTGATGCTCTATATATGAATGCTTTGAAACAGTCAGTATTTAAGGCGGATGAAAAAGTGTGTCAGTGAAAATATATTGTCATTGTGATTTGATCATAGTGGCAAGTACCTATTTGGAGAGTTTATTAATCACTTATCATGATAGAGGGATTGCGATTCAATTGTCTACATCAGTATTCTACAATGGACAGGTAAGAGGAAAGAAATAAGGCCTTAAGTGGAGATGATAAGATTAATAATTGACTGATGGTACTTTTCTTCTTGTGATATTTCTTAAAGACTCAAAATTACATTCTCAATTTAATTTTCTAAGCTAGTGCCTTTGACACTTATAGAACTACGTATTTGACGTAGTGCAAGCCTCGTGACATATTCGTATGAGTTGTCTAGTACATGTATTGAAAGAAAACAGAGCAAGTTGGAATTAAGAATCCATTATGTGAGTGTTTATTGATATCTAAAAGAAACGAAAGGAGATTTATTTATTGTCCTAAAGAAATAAGATAATTGTTAATATAAATGTCGATTTTTAGAAAGGACTATTTAATAAATCATATTCTAGAATTGAGAAGCAAACTAGTTTTACGGGAACTAAGCAAAGAAATAACAAATTAGTCATCTAAAATGCACAAGTTCAAGAACATCTAACCGAGAAGTCGAATTGACATTTCATTGTATTTGTGGGGAAGGGAGAATGTCACAACTCGAAGATAGGCTCTGATCGAGACATGGGACAAAGAAATCCGAGAGACCTAAGTAGACCCAATGGCATGAACATAACGTCTAAACTCAACATTTTAAATGCGAAACTCTAACATATGTATAAATATAAATTACATAGCGTAAATCCAAAAGATGATAACATCAATATCATAATATATAGTAGAAATATGGAACCGAAACATACTATGTCTTAGTAAGTCTCGAGCATGTTGACGAGTTGGATGTGGACAAGACCCCAACTAACTCACTAAGACCGAAAACCGAAAATACCGAACATAAATCGATAGAAGGGTCCTCGAAGGATGAGGACTCACCAACTCGCTAGAAATGCTATCGCCGAGGATCCGCACCCATGGATCGGGCTTGAATATCCGAGCATGTATCATGAAATGATACAACATAGAATATGCGGCCGCACGTGAAATGTACCGAGTATGAGAGGTAAGTAAAACCGCAGCGGCCAAATCGAGATCATGCATATCATAAAACATTTCATCTTAAGAGTTCGAGGGTGTGACTCTGTAATGTTATTATTCAAAACATGACTAATCATAATCAATTGAATGACCCAAAAATGAAAACTACCGTTAATCATAAGTAAACCGAACATTGGGTCAAACCTCATTGAAACATAATATTTTAATCGATGAACATGCATGATCAAAATCATGAGGAACAATGGGAGACCTGTCATATAAACCGACATTACCACGATGTAGCTTACATGGTCCCGACTATTATACTCAAGTGGCGTAGCCATCCAAAGCTTTTCCATAAAGACGCTACCATGATATCGATATCAAGCCGGGTGGCCTTTGGGACAGTGGAAGTATGGGAGGTCCTAAATACCCGAACATACCTACGTTAGCACGTAGTCCCGAGGCACAAGTTGGATCGACTCCTTAGCCTATCTGGGTGCTAGACACTACCTCCAAAATATGCATATAAGCTCTCTCCATCATTTTCAACAAAGTTGAATTATAATCGTACATGCATAATTCTGGAAAAATAACATGAGGAGCCTTGGGCTCAAACCATACCACAAGCCGAAGAGGAGTCCAGACTCCAAAACTACGCGGTAAGCTAATAACATGAAATTTAGATAACTCAAACATACTTGATCATATGGTCTTGCCCAATATTTAAACATGCTTGAAATAGACTTTGATTACTCAAAACATAAACATAGACATGGGTAATTCAAAATCATACTTTAATCAGAAGAATATCTCATCATAACTAGAAGCATGATCATAATTCTCATCTTTCATGAACTTTCATAGATGGACATCTTATTTATAAAACTTCGAAATCAAAATTTGTAATTGAAAACATTAACAAACATACCTAGCGAATCATAATTTAACATTGTGAAACATACATAGAGAATACCCAAGATAGATACTAGAGAATTCAAAAGTTGGGTTAGAACACCATGATCATCAACTTATAAATCACATGAAATCGAAGAGGATTGGGCATGGGAATGGATTGATAGCACCAATCCATAACCCTATATACCTGAAAATTCTGGATTACACAACCTCTTGAATGCCTAAAGGAATTTGAGGAAGGAATTTGATGAATCCTAAGCTTCTGATCACCCTTAGGAACTTCTAGACTGTACGATGGAGGAGAATAGATTCTAAAATGAGCTAAACCATCTTAAAACACACTTATCTCGAGCTTAAAACGTACGTAGTTTAGGTATTGTGAAACTTAGAAATTACGGAAAAGCCCTTAATAAATTCCGCAGAAAAACACACCGTTAGTCCCAACGAGGGACTCGGACGACTCTGCCGTCATGACCATGACTCTTGGTCTCGTCCGCTACCATCACCGAAGCTTATCATCACAGTCACCACGAGGGACACCACTGACTATAGTATACCCAATGACTAAAGGGTGACTATTCACATAATCGCCAAACCTCGTACATTCAAGTCAAACTCCTGATCATGACCAACTTAATGATTTTCCGTGGTGTCACCACGACTCGTGGCTTACCTCGTGGTCACCCTCCCACCAAAATCCAACCAACTTTCCTCCACTCCACGAGCCAGTTTAACGACCCGGGTGTACTCACAAAAGTCACCACTGGACAACTCGTCCCCGTGACCTCGGTGCGTATGATCCTGCTTTTCCATTTCAACCTTCCTTTGGATCCGGTCTTGGGATTTTCGTGGTATTACAGAAATATTAATGTGACGTATGAAATTCACTACCTCAAAGTAATGGGAGTGATGTTGACCAAATAATACTATATTTAAGTCGTTGATATTTCAATACCGAAAGGTAAATGAAGAAAATATTAAGACTCAAGAAAATTACAAGTAGAATATAGTGTTATAGTACTTAGTCAGAGCGGAGAATTGTAACCCAAATCGCTCGCATACCTTGAAAATGTTTCCACGATTTAACTTCACGATATTAATACGTAACCGACCGCCACGACGAATTACTATTAGAAAAAGTTGCATTAGAAAATAACTTAGCAAGTTCCTTTTTGCAAAGAGCTTAATGGGGTTAAAACTTTTGATAGTCGTGCAAAAAGAATGCCTGGTAGTGCTAGACGCATGGCTAAAAGTCTGGAAGTGAGATTGTCGGTATATACCATTAACTATGCGTTTAGATATGACATATATTCTAACAATTATAATGGCAAAGTCTAAGTGGGAGATTGTTGAGATATATATTAACCACTAGTTATATACTAATCAGCGTTGCTAGATAAGCATTTATTATGCATAATTGTTTATTTATTTAATTTTAATAAAGATTTAAATGTATCATATATTTGTTGATGTGTCCTTTACTTATAGTAGATGATTTAGTGTATGTGAAGTTTACCTTTATAAATAATGTGTAAGATTAAACGCTGCCTATAAGTAAAGTTTATATATGTTCACAATCTAAGATGAAAATCGGATAAATCTATCGTTATTTATTGTAGCACAAGATTAAATATAATTAATCTTGATTATGGGAATGGTATAATTCTAACTTCTTGTGCTAATACATTTTGTATATATTGAAACGCACTCAAGTAGAGATAGTATTTTATTTGACTTAATAAAATGAATTCCATAGATCATTAAATGTACTATACTCTTAATCTTTATATAATTATTATGATTAATGTAATTTATTTGTTGTTTGATCTATCAAAAGGTGAAATTCGATCTTTGTGAGTTAAAGTGTTCATAGTTGACGATGACAAATCGACGTTTGTAAATAATAACCAGTCAATAACCCATGCCCCTAGACACATACCCTTTATGATCGCTATGTTTCTCATGTGAAATCACAGGATTTAGCATTTGTCATTAATGCAAATGGTGTTGTTGCTGCTTGAATAAAAGCATTAAATAATCAATAAATTAAATACCAAAAATTTAATTTGATTTGATTGGTATATGTAATCTTAGCATGAGTTAAATAAGATTTAATAAATAATTTTGAAATTATACCGATGGTTTAACTAAAAATTTTTAAGTAATAATCAGAATTTATTACAGAAAGTTAATTCATTCATTTTGCTAATTAATACCATAACTTAGAAGCCTCACTAATTAAATATTGTGGGTCCCCGTTATGTCTGACACTAACCCAACTCAAAGTGGAAGCAAATCAATTTTCTGTAAAGGAAGAGTAAATCCTACAACATTTTGGTAAATATAAACCGGCTCCTTAGAAGGAAAGTTCTACAATTACTTGGGAGAGAAAATCCTATACATTTTGGGACTAGGATTTTACACCCTAAAAATGTGGTTATAAATAGGATTCTCTTCCTCCATGGAATATGATGGAGAACCTTGACCTTTTTTATAAACAAGACTTGCCCACACAAAAGATTTCCTACCAGACATATTTTTGAAGCTATAAGAAGATCGCACTCTGGAGAACGATGGTACTCTGTACAAAGTTCTCCAAGAGTGATTAATTTTATGGCCACGCTTACAAGCAGATAATGTATTTTACAAAGTGATAAAACTGTTTATGTGTTTCGTCTATATTACACGGTGACATTCGAATTGTTTGCTTCACAAGGCAGGTTCGTATTCAACAAAGGGGCCAAGGATTTCGATTAAAGACAATATTCGAAGCATCTTAACTTTTGGCAAGATCCTATGATTTTTTTGCCGTGAAATTTTAAAGATTTTGGATTCCTTTATGAATACCCATGAATTTACGGTTACTCCGAGATGTCTTTAAAGAAATATGGTGTTATCCTTATATAGCCAGCTAACTGCGATTTATAGAAAGAAATCCAAGAATTCAAGATTAGCTAGACATTTCTCTTGTAGAGCCCCCACAAAATTTTGATGTCTATGACTAATATTAAGAATCAAAAGAAATGAGATATTCTTTCTATTTTTATACGAAAAGAAAATGTTTGTTTTATAATTAAAAATTAATGAAACTGTGAAGAATATGCTTGCCAAATATATATTTATGGTATAGATATTTCTTTATCTTTGAGAAAATAGTTTTCTGCTTTGCCAAAATTTTTTAGCTTCTTCAAATAACGGAAAAAATACTTCTGCTGCTGCTCAATACACTTTTACTTACCGATCAAACACGTTAAATTTTCAAAAGACGTTTGACTTCAAGAAGTTTGGCCAACAAACTTTAACTTTATAAATTTCACATGGCTCTTCAACAATTATAAGAAATAAGATAAAATTATGGTCAAGAAATTGGATGATTCCAAGTCCGCATGAAAATCGTGATAAAGCGTTAATCTTTTTATCCTTTTCCACTTAAACATCAAACTTGATTCACACAACAGAGTTCAAACTTTGAGATACTATTGACATCCAAAATTGTAGTACTTTTGTGATTATGATAGGAGAATTAAATTTTTACTAAGGGAAATCAAAACATGCTTAAATATATACATAAATATACAAATTCACTTTTTAATTAAAAAAACAAAAAAAATATAAAATTTAATTTTAATTATGTATATAAAATATAATTTTTTAATTAAAAAATCAAACCCTCACACCTCCTGTTCCCAATTTTGTCTGATGGAGGGCATCATATCATAGAAGAAGATATTTAAGTATGAAAAGGAGGGAAATCATTGACAAGGAAGAGAGTGAACAAAGAATGATGCTATCTTTGTTTAGAGTTCCACATTTTTTTTTTCTCTATTCTTTTGATCAGTCTTGTCCAAGTAGCTAGGGGGAATTGTTGTGAACATGACCTGACAGCAACTTTTAGATCTAACTGGCAGAGAGAACTTGTGACCTAAAGATATAGCATCAATATTTGGATGGTGGATCCCATTATTGAGGCATCAATCTTTTCCAACTCTGAACATCAAGAAAGAGATAGACATAAAAAATAAAAAATGTGCATGTATTGTCCATTACCACCACCATCTTTGGAGGTTTTTATTATCTCCATATTATTATCCAAGTTGTCTTTTTCAGACTCCCTTAGATCTCTTTAGTAGTATTGTGAAGCACAGCTTGCATCAACAATTAGTCAATATGAATCTAGCTATTGAGCTTGATAAGGAAATGCATTGTTTAGGATATTGTGGCATTAATGTTGTCGAATAATGAAAAATCTCATACTTCCATGAATGACGGTACTGCTATACTTACTGGAAGAATCATCCTTCCACAAGCTACCTTTTGGATTTTTTGTTTTAATTTAAATTTAAAGTTTTTGCATTAATTGTGTCGCATTATTTTTTATATGAGACGTGGGGTCGCGACCCATCTCACTCGACGCCGTACGCCCACTCTGGGATGGAGGCGGCCAATAAGAATTGAAAAAGTTTCACATCTACGACACGAGATAAATGCTCTTATAATGATTTCAGCCAATCCTCCCATCACAAGCCTATTACAAATGCTAGTCGAAAATGCGAACTTAAGAGTGCATAATTAGGAAACTATTTTTTTAAAAATATTGGACGGAGACAAGCTCTAAGAGGGAGTGAGATTAACAGTAAGGATCAGACAATGACTTTAACTTACTGAAATTGAGGGCTAGTTGTTCTAATAGATGCATGCGTGTACGAATATGTTTGTACAAGCATTTAGGTAGCAATCTTGGAAAGGACTAGTGATTTTCCAATAGAAATAAAGAGTTAATGGCTATTTTATAGTTTTTGTGTCAGAAATGGAGTGTATTAAGATCTCAGATATCTGCCTTCCCCTCTGATGGGGATGATAAGAGACAACTTAGGACACCAACACATGATAAAAATCTGAACATTTCGGACAACAGAGGTCACTTCTTCTTAACTAAGGAAAAATGTCACACACAAAGCATCTGCTACATCTGTTTCTATCATTAGTTTTTGCAAAGAGAAACATATTCATAGAAGATATTCAGATACACTGTTTATTGTTCTTGTTCTTCATCTGAAGCTTCTGTCGCTCTTTCTTCTTTCTTCCTTTTTGTTATGAAACGTTGTTATTACGTACTCCTCTCCAGTCTTAACCAATGGCCATGAAGATTTAAGTTTGATCATAATAAACAGCTGAGCCAAACTTAACGAAAAATTATTTATCGTAATCTGCAATAACCATTTCAACAAGGATGATTCGGTCACTCCTGTTGTAGCTTGAACTAGATTTTGTCCTTCATTTTACAACCAAGCAACTAAGTGTTGAAACATTTTCTTGTAGTTTGGAGTTCTTTTAGTTGCACAACTCTTTGTATGTGAGGGCATAGCCCATGGGCACAAGAAATGATATGTCAGATGATGTGATTAAGACCAAAGCAAAAAAGAAGAAGCTAAAGCCTAAAATACAATGATAAGTCGTCCCTAGCCACACAGAATGAGCAACCTTGATCTCCATGGAAATACATATAATGTGATACACAGGATAAAAATTAAGCAAGCAGCAGAAATCAGTAAGAGAGATAAATCTAAAGATCAAATGTTTTCTTATTCCTTGGTATATTTAGTTGTTGTAGGTCATAATTCCAATTAAACGCTGGATTTCAAGACAGATGCCAACCAGTAGTTCTGTCACTTACAGGCATAAAAGGCAACATGAGAAATATGCTCCTATAGAATAAAAACTTACTGATCCCTAGTTTTGCTATATCTGTTTTTTTTCTCGCATATATGAGATGTTCCATGAATCTGGAAGAAATTCATAAAATGAAGTTCATGTATTTCATTAATATGGCGCCGTTGTCTCTTAAATTTTTGAACGGTTAGCTACCAAAATCTTAAGATCTGCCGGCAGTGATAGCATAGTCCAAGTGAGGCAATTCCCTTGTCCTGTCAAAATGGAAGAAAAGTACTCTAAAATCAGATAACTCTAAAAGATGCTAAACTCCTGGCGGAACAGGTTTTCTGAGGTCTACTCAAGCACTATTTGTGGATGAAAATAGAATAAATTCAGCTGATCTTTTCTAATCTGTTTAAGCATAATCAAACAGCAATTAAAAAAAAATCATAAATAGAGCTGACTGGAAATGTCATCAACAGAGAAGAGAGGTCATGGTTCTCCTGATTATCAGAAATTGGTCATTTGGAATACAAAAACCATAGTTGAAACAACAAACATAGAATGTGGGCGTAAGGAGACAACCACATTAATAATTAATTGGTTTACTTTATTTTTACCTATTTTCCATGTACTTCGAATAGAGGTGAAATAACATTCTCATGAGTGTTGAAGTTCAACTTGAAAACTGGAGTTACTCTGTAGCTTTCAGGAATTTATCTATGTAAAAACAACTCCATCCAACTTTTCAAATGGTAAAGCAAGAGAAAGTCACTAACCTAACTTTCCACTGATAGCATCCTCAGTGATAAATCTTCAAGCGGTGGGCATTACTAGTTGGATGCGGTAACTGCTGACTTTGCTGGGCTGTGTGTGGAACTCAAGCCAAAATGTTCATAGCCTGCAATGAAAAGCAATAAAAGAAATGAAAAGAGAATTCAGGAAACAGTTTTTGCTATATATAAGAAGGGTACATGATGAAAGTAGGTACGCATTGAAGATAAATTCAAATGGTAGGTGGAAGATCAAACCTGAGAAGCGCCTTGAAGTGGATGGAAACCCCGCTGCAACTGCATACTGGTCTGGGAAGTTGGATTTCTGCAAATGGCGTTGATAGTTAACTTGATTCAACATTGAATTCTGGCACATTGCAGCTTGAATAGGGCAGCCTGTGTCAAAGGGATTGCTGGATCAACCAAAGGAAGCCTAGCTAAATGCATAGCATTGTGAATGGAAGGCACTGTGGGCGGACCTATCCCCATTCCCATTCTGACATGTAGTGTTGGACCTCAGGAACATCATTGATGCCATGCCACTTCCACTCACATCATCTAAATATCACCATAAAGAAACATTGGAGTTTAACTTATTCACAGTTAGAATAAAAGAACTTTTATGTACAATCAGTCATCTAAATATAACTACAGTAATTGTCCATAATAGCTGAGATTTGTAACCTGCAATAAGATAGGTAACTCAATAAAATGTAGAAACATTTCGGTCATGGACAAATTATTCGACTGAACTTAGATTTTATGAGTTCACTTGAAGTTGCACCTGAAGTGACTGGCATCTGCTTTCAGCCTCTATCCAGCATTGATGCTTTATCTGTCTGAAAGAAGTAAGCCAGGATAAATAAAATTAGAAATTGAAAAAGTGTTGAGTAGGTATAAAACAAGCACCAAATAGTCCCCGGGCTTTTATTTCAATACATTAGCTTTAGGTATAGAGAGAAAAAATAAGCCTGTTCTAAATTGTTGATACATTATCAAATTCATGATATACCTCTTGCCTGTGCTTAGTTTAAACTTGTGGGCTATTCGGCACACATGGTTCACTAATGTTTCCTAGTGTCAAATCTCAAGAAACTACTCCAAATTGAATATAGATTGTGCATACTTCCTGTGTGATTGTAGGTTGTGCAGGTTACTATCTCTACTTGTCAATGCTAACAAAGTCATAATCAGATGAAAACTACAAATATTGTCCATGGAAAGTACAATCAATCTCAAGCTGCCCCATACCTTTAGTAGAGTGAGGAAGCAGCTCTTTGCAAGGCCTTTCATCTTCCTCATTGATTCTATCCCTCCGCTCCTGCAAAGAGAAAGTCATTTGATGATAAAGGTGTATTTATTTAAAGAAGCCCTACCATATATAAATATGCATAGGAAGGTCAACAAATTCTACTCCTTTTCAGAGATTATGCACTTTGCAGCACGGCTCCTTCTGGGTTCCAGATTTTTGGGCCGACTTGTTTCCTCCAGCTGATTCAGCTCATCAGTTCATATAGAAAAATATGGAACTTCAGTACTCTTTTCATGGGAAAGGTAGGTTAGCCTTGGTTTTAGCCAAGAGACATAGAAATAAAATGTAACTTACTTTACTCTGGCATTCTGCCCTTCACCATCTCTATTCTTCCTTTTGTGGCTCTGGCTATTTGTCGCTGTAGATTGATTGCATGCTCTTGCATAACTACTACCTGATCTGCCTGAAGAAGAAGATGTATTAGCTGGTTCAAATGTGTCTCGTACATTGTATCATTTGTTGACTGACTCTTCAGTATAGTTGGTGATCATTGCTGCAGACAACCCTCTGTTTGCACTGCTTGAAAACCGGCTTGTATCAGCATCAATGGCAACTTGATTGCTGCCACAGTGGCTTGAACCAACTGGGTCATCACAGGTACACTCTTTAATATCTTGCAGCATCAGATTGCTTCTAGTTTTGCCACCGTTGCACACATTGGAGGACCTACAGGTGGAGGAAAGTTAACACCTTTCTGATTCCCTATGTGATGTTGCTGCTGTGCTGGATCCAAAGCGGAATCTTGGAGGCATTGAATTTGGATCAAAACCAGAATGGTGTGATTGTGGAAGAACATGGCTGATCTCTAAGGACTATACTTGAAAACCTTATTGTCCTCTGATTGCCTAATTGACTTAACAGCCTCAAGTGGAGTTGTTGAAATATCAGATAAGAAGGGGAACAAAATTCTTGTCAAAGGAATCATCGATGGGGCAGTTGAGCCATGAGACAGTTTCATCATCTTGAATCAAATTAGTCTGATTTCCAGCACCCCGGCTGTTGCTGACGTTGCTAAACTGTCTGCATTCATTAGGATCATAGCCTGCCCTTGGCTGCTTTTTGCGGGCTTGACTGTGTAGCACTACTTCCCCATTTCAGCCAATAATTCTTAATTAGCCCATGATCAAATCTATAGAAAGGCCATCCAATTGAAGCTAATTCAAGATTTTTATTTTTATTTTTTTGACAAATTTTACATACTTTGGTTATGTAGTCAAGGTAGTATATTTACCCCATGGGCTTCTTTTGATGTGGAACAGGAGTTCAGCCTTCACATTCATTCAGGAAGACAAGGATTCAGCGTCTAAAACTACTGCATAATATGAAGGAAAGAAACAGTTTTAGGCACAGTAAAAGGGCAGCATAAAATCTGACGCAAAAGGAAAAAAGACAGAATTGAATTTTTAATTTATTATTACTACTTGGTCAAAGGGAAAAAAGAAATGTTTTTCCTATATCAAGAAACAGTGGATCTCTTCCAAATGATCATAAAACAAGTTGAAAATGAACGCCACAAGATAATACAAAATTGAGCAAAAGTGAAACTAGCAATACCCTAAAAGCATATGCTGAGATAACTATTATAGACAAGCATGACATAACATTAAAGCTTCCAACAGCTCCTCTACTTTCACAACTTGTCCTTCCCCCATGTCAAAACCACCCAAAAAAAGAGAAAAAGCTCAGAAGAAGAAGAAGAAACCAGACAGAAAGAATGGAAAGAAAGATTTTTCTTTCTCAGTAGAGAGTGATTCTGCCTTTTACCTTACTGAAAGAAGGAAACAGAAAAGTTTCTCTGAAAAGTTAAATTGCCAAGAAACCAAACCTGCACACAACATATACAGAGCACAAGTCAAAAATGGCTAAAATCCATCTTTTATCCCAACCCCATTTCTAAAGGCAACATATATAACGTGACCAAGAAAAGAAGTGAACCAAAAAGATCAAACCTTTAGACTCAGAATGGACAAACACAAAATATAATAATGGGAAACCAAACCCCAGCTCAGGAAAAACTATGTGGCCTTTGTTTTCCAGTCCAGAAGTAGAAAAAGAAGGAAACAGACAGCAACAGATACCATTTTTGTATTGGACAGGTAAATAGTGACACAGAGAGAAAATGATGTGCAGGTATGATGATATACAAACGCATGGTTTTATTGTCATCGATAGGCCCTCCGGCTCAGAATCTCTAAATTTATAAGTTAATTTTTAAAAATATAAAAACAGAAAAAAGAATATTAAGTTATAAAATTTCAAATATTAAAAATTTAATTATAATTTTAATAAATTTTATATTAGAAATTAAATGAATCCGGTAAATATGCATGCATCCGCCTGTATGAAATCTTCTTCTTTCTCCTATGGACCCTTCCACCTTGTATCCACTGCTAAATTGTAGCCATTGCCCGTACTTAATCTCTTTTCTTAATCTATTATTTTAAATCATTATTTATTCACTTGTAGTACGCATTTTTAATTATTGTGTTCAAGGAGTACTAATGATGTTGATTAAGGGAGACAAGAAGATTGGGGTCAATTATTATACTAAGGATTGAACTAGTATGGTTTTTTAATGTTTATAACCAAGTCAATTAATATATTATGATTGAACTAGTAGTGTGTTATTTTATGATATATATATATATATATATATATATTATTCTAAGTAAGTTCTGAATTTGTTTAGTCAAATTATTCAGTAATGTAGTCAATTGGTTATTATATATAGTATGATACTGATGATGAGTGTTTTCATCTTAATTGCCCTTTTAATTCAACGTTTTTAACGTTTGTTACTACATTATTCTACCAGTTTAATTCCACGTTTTAAATGCTTGTTACTACATTATTCTGAAAAATACGTCAAAATTTCAGGTTTTATGTACGCTTTTGAGCAGTTTACAACAACAAACAACCCAGCCCCTTTGTAATCAGTTTTCTTTTTGTGTATGCCTGTTTTAATTTTAGGTATTTTTAATTTTTATTTTTTAAATTATGGTGTTTAATTTTGTAGTTATCGTTTCATTTAATTTCCATATTAACTTAATTTCTTTTGCCTTTCAAGACGCTTTTAACTCTCGCGCTCGTGATATAATTTCTTTTGCTCACTCTGCTATAACTGCGCCACTAAAATTATACCCCAAGAATCTTACGTCATCAAATTAAGGCAAGAAGATATAATTTTAAATTTACTTACGCTTTTAAATTTTTTTTCATATTAAAGACATTTTTGGCTATTTTTTTTATTACCTAAAGCTTTAAAGAGAAAAAATTAAAGATCAGCCATTTTGAGGGACAAAAATTAAAAATATCCTACTAAAAATATTTGTACAAATAACTTCATTATAATTATAATCTTATGAATCTAAAAAAAGTAATGTGTATGCCGGAAGGCTTCAACAGTTTTTAGGACTAATTAACAATTATATTTTTTTTTACCTTCAACATTTTCTATGACTAAATTGTTGCCCATTGAATTGAAATCAGTTTTTCTTTTCCATTCGATATTTTCGAAATTCAAAAGGTTAAAAATGGAAGAAATATAAGTATGAATCAACAAATAATTTTTTTCCTCTTCCCAATTTAGTATTACTCTCTCCAATTCAAAATAAATAAAATTGGATTATGATATATCCTTCAAGAAAGTTAGTTAACAGTATTAATCAGCACGATTTTTTAATATTATCTCTTTTGCTACTTCTCAATTTTTTAAAAAAATAAAAAATTTTGGGGTTTTTTTTTTTTTATGAATTTTGAGTTTTTTTAATTTTTTATTTTTTAAACTTTAAAAAATTCATTCATTTTGAATTATAAAAAAGTGTCAGAAATTCATTAAATCGGAAAGAGCATGTGCTTTACAGAAGACTAGTGAAATTCAAGATAGTGAGACATTCACTCCCAATTTATTTTTTTTTTATTTTCTGTGTGTGTGTGAGTGTTTAATCTCCTCTAACTGAAGAGAAGATTTCTTTTTAAAGCTTTTTTTCTTTTTTTTTTCACACAATAGATAAAGGACCAGCACAACTAACATTTCCAAGACTTTTGTTGATCACATTCCTATAAAAATAATCACTAGAAATACATAAAAAAAAAGCAAATGTAAAAATAATATTGTGAGGTTATAAGTTTTCGACAGGGAAACCAGCAACAGGTTTTAAATCAGATGCCAAAGACGGGTTGGTCGATCTCTTGTTGAGTGGAGTCTCCTAACCCAATGCACCAGCAAATTCTTTAGCTTGCTCTGCATTTTTGGCTCCTGGGATGGGAACAACATTCTCCTGTGCAATCAACCAATTTAGGACCACCTGCAACACACAGACACACACACACACCAAAATGAGTGCCAAAATATCTTTTCATTCTATCAAAACTATTTTTTCCCTCATATGTGTGTTCGCGTTCGTGGTAGAAAATGCTTTTAGGACTTGTGTTCGGTACATAGTTTAGATAAATACTATATGAGATAGTGATGGAGGTGGGGTTATAGTTGCTGGGGTGGTGGAGACAGAGACTACGGAAGCGCTAAGACGAGCGATTCGAGCAAAATGGTGAAGACACAATCAATAGCGAAATACCACTTCATAAAACTTGGCTTATCCTATTTCATCAGAGATGTCATTTTCAAAGAACATGTTTTTCTAGAAAAATATTTTGAAATTATTTTTTATCAATGGAACATGATAAAATTGAAAAAAAAAACTGTCCATCAATGACGAACACATTCCTTAAGTCATCCAAGGAGTGACCTAAAATGTAGCTGAATTCTGAATGGCTGAAACTCGTAAAGGTGAACTTGGACTTTTCATTACATAACTCAAAGACCACAACTTCTTGGAAAAAGACAAAAAGAAAATAAAGGTCTCACTGTGATAAAAAGATTATTATATCAAGCTTGAATGCCTTTTTCTAACAGAGAAATTCGGTGGGTAATAATGGGTTCATTTTTTAATAGATGCATCCGTCTCTACCCTTGTGCACTTACATATCAAGCTTTTATTCAAACTGGTGACATGCAATTAATCCCTGCATCACATATTGTGCTCTCACTATTCAACCAAAGCCCTGACTTTCCAGTTACAAGGACCCGAATTATGATATACTGTGTCCATTGCCACTTTTTACTTTTTTATCTTTTCCTGCTAAGAGATGTGATATCGTTGGAGATGATATAACCAAAGAAACTTATAGCTTCTTGAGCAAGGCATTTTGAACAAAGCCTATACCTGAAGAATTAAGTAAGCTAAAGTATATTTTCAGAAATAGGGAAGATATACCTGCGTTGAGGTCTTACTGTAGCTTTCTCCAATCTCCTTTATTCTATTTATGAGTGGCTGCAACTGCAAGTGCACAGAAGTTCTTGAGCCATAACAGTGAGATTCTTAATACATCTGTACTCGTATACCAAAAGACCTTACTTTGGTTAGAAATTCAGGAGTATAGATCTGTCCCCCAGGGCCAGCGGGAGGATGTTCTGGAGTGTATTTTCCAGTCAAAGCTCCTGCATAAGTTGGGAAATGCAATGAGATTGGGCCGAATTACTACAATCCAAAGAAAAGTTAACGTGAATTTTCTTACTTTTAACTTGAAATAGAAAACAATAAGATGCTGAAACATATCATTATCAAGGCACAAGACAACAGTATGTTATTTGCCAAATGCATAAAATACTAGTAATATCGTATCTCCTCCAAAGATACCAGACAAACTATGGCTATCAGTAGCTTCAGTAAAACAAACTTTGGTATGCGACTTGGAGAGACATAATTTTTGTTTGTTGTAATTTAATTAACCGCAGTAAAGACAAATCTAGTGCCCAGTTAGCCTTAATGAAACATGAATATAGAAGCAAAGGCAGTAGTGGAACCACAATACTTCATAATAAGTGAAGCAAAAACCCAGTTGCGTAGTAGTATGATTCAGTAACTTTTCAACAATTCAGAGCTGTCAGCGATGAAAATCCAAACATGATAAAACCAACTTCATTGTATTTAATTCAAAAGGCAGGTATGACATAAGATGATAAGAGTTATAACAGACTTCACATGCTAATAAGATGGCTGGGGTGTAGTTTCCCTCATTCCTTCTTTTCAAAATTGATACAGATGTCTGAAACCAACTGATTGTATTCCTTAACCCTTTATCCAGCTACATTAGCAGTTTTTTCTGTGATGCATGACCGTTTGGAAAGAACTATTAACTATATTGGTTAAACTTTTAGGTAACAGCAACCACTGGCACACTAGACGGTTGCTATAAGCAGGAATCTTCAGTAAGTTATAAACTCGTATGGAACAAGTAAATACTATATATATTTGTGTGATGACATAAATCATTTCTATATTAGGTGACAAAGGCATGAAACCAGCTTCCAAATTTATATACATAAACAGCTTAAAACCTCATTAACTATTTATTTCATGTCTGGTCCAACGAGGCCGTAAATCGGGTCATTGTACAACACATTTTCACAAGAAACAGTTGTATACCCAGAATTAAATTTGTCTATCAGGGGTTTACCTGGAACCCCAAAGAGAAAAAAAGATCAGGGTTACCTTGAGCAATGGGTGGAATATGCAATCAGTGTGACTTTGCTCATCACAGGCAGCCTTTACACCATTTTGCTCAGGCAACCTGTATATCAGACTCATAATTGACTTGGATTTGAAGCCAGCGGGATACCTCTCCTCTTCAGCTGCTCGTATGCATTGCGAAGACGCTTTTCTGAAACAAGAACTACTTCCATTGGACAAATATATGTACGCCATTTACTCATTATTTTTGTAAAAAGGGGCCAATCTTTGGTTAATTTGACAGTGTCAAGTATTCTTTACAACAACCTTTTAATAGAAAACAATCTGAAATATTATTGAGCAGGAGAGAAGTAAAAGTAGTCATCCAAAGGACTGTCCGAACATTTGAGTGACTACAAACAACAGGTGTACCACTATAGTTAGATACTCCCACAGCTTTTACAAGGCCCTGCTCCACTGCATCTCCTAAACCGTCAATATAACCTGAAAAAGGATTTTCTGATTGACTAGCTTTGTCTATGTTAAATATGAATTATAAACTAAATCTTTGTTAACAAGAACATCTGATTAGTTGAATTGAACAATACGCCAGATATGACAAACCTTCCATTTCCCCATATTCCCGGCCTGGAGAATTAGACCATAAAGCTTTGATCACTTATTGACTGCTTCCTTTCCTCTTCTTCTAAGAGAACTACAGAAAGTTATCCAAAAGGAGAGCGCACAAGAAACCTACCAGTGAAGTTGATAAAGATCTACTTGAAGAAAGTTCCAGATCGCAAGAGAATCTTTTAGGGCCTCTAGGACACTTTGACGGCCAAGCCTCCATGGCAGCGCAGCAAATTTAGTTGCAACAGCAACCTCCACCCCTGATCACTTTCTTTTTCTTTCCTTGATGAATCTGAAACAAACAATAACTTATATTGAGCAACAACAAATGTGAAGAACATGGAAATTCGATATCCTTGTCCACAGGTAAAAACAATTAAGATTTAGAAGGACTCGAGCCTCACCTTCCTAGTAGTGTTTCAGAATTTATTGCGCCAAATGAGAACTGCAAGTAGAGGAAATAGTGGTTTTCGTGATTGTCCACTCTTCTGTACATTTGAAGGATCAAGAAAATTTCCAAAATAAAAATCATTCTCACTCCTTGAACCATAAACCTCAGCAGTATCGATGAATGTTATTCCACAATCAATGCTGGCATCAAAAGCAGTCTTTGCAGCCTTCAACTTCCTATCTGTCATCGCATCAGATAAAAGAGTTAAAACATATTGATTTTTGTAATGGAGAAACTGAACAAGCTAGGTATCAACTCAAACAAAATAACTAAGCCCAGAAAACAAAAAAGTGGCTGACATTTCAGATGCTATTATTTATACCATAAGACCTTCAGAAAGAAAGAAAAAGAAGAAATTGTTATGTCCTGTTTGTCTACATGGTATGTCCAGTTTTTCATTTTCTTCTATAAGATAATGCAAAACCTTTGACTCACTTTTTTTTTTTTCTGTTTTGAAGAAAACATTCAGACTTGACAATTTTGAAAGCTCCAAATTAAGGCTTCCTATCCTATGTTAAGAGAACCAGCCAAGTACTGCATGGATAAATGAAATTGAGCCTCATTTCTGACAGGTATCGACTAACTGACTGACAGTTCTTCAATCCTCTGCAGTCGTTGGCACTGTAAGCTCTCTATATATTCATCTTCCAGGCACCATAGGTAGCAAGAATCCATCGTTAAGCCCTTCCTCATCTCACATTTAGAAGCAGACTCATTATCCACAGAGTTTTGAACCGTGCGCCACAGGCTCCGGGTGATTTCTCGGCAATCAAAAATAAAACTTGGATGAACACAGAGGGAAATAATCGGATGATACTTAATGAGAAAAGGAAAGAAAAAATCTGATACTTGAATTAGTAAATCATCTGATTTTAAGGTGAATGGTACGATTCATGACAGGAGTGAAGAAGACATTCTAAATGAACAGAAGATGTCACAAGTGGAAAATTGAGTGTTATTAAGAAAATGCAGGAAACTGACTACAGAGTCAAAAGCAGAAGTGTAATTTGTGTCATCAGGACACCCTTCAAAGACTACACCAATCAGATAAGGAATCCAATGTTTGTTAATTTGTTTCAATGATTGTTATTTTTTCTGGAACAATTTTAGAGTTTTCACTTATAATGAAACTGCTTTCTTAGATGTTAATTAGTATTCCCAAATAACCCCCCGCTACTCTGTAACATGTTTTTACCTGATATAGCAATTGCAATTTCAATATTCACATTGAGGAAAAATGATGAAGGTATTATCATAAGCTGGAGGCCAAAATAGCTATACTCTGATTATGTTCAACGAATTAGAAAGGAAAAACAATATCCAACATCGGCAGCAATTCCAGTAGCAACAGTAACTAATATCAAAATATTTTCCCAAAGGAAACATAAGTAGGAATGCTGCCCGGTCCATAAGAGATGACATTTTTTCTGTTTTGCAGAATTCCCTGGTCCATAAGTGCAATAACAGTTCTATTTTTTCTGCTTTGCAGAATATTCAACTCCAATTTCCTCGACTATCTCTTAATATCCAAGAGAAAACCTCTAGGACACCATGTACCAGAAGAACAAGCTAGCTATGTGATTGGGTATATCCTTCTCTATCTGTTGCAGGTCAAGGTCTCCTGCTTTGTACCCTTCAAATGCAGATTCATAACCTTCATAGATAAATCTTAAAGGAGCCACTTTTCATCCAAAACATGGGATTCTCTGGGTTCCACTAAAACAAGTGATTTCCCCTTTCAAACTTTCAGTTGTTTGATGAAATTCTAAGGGGAACCAACGGATCAACGATACTTTTGGTCTCATTACCATTAAGATTGTCCTGTGTTTATGACAACCGAATTCTGGTGAAAGTTACACAAGGATGCCATTAGGCCACAATCCAATTTCCTTCTATCTTTGGGAACAAAGAGTCACAAATCACAATTAATTGGGGCAATCCTTTCAAGCCTCATTATTCACTACCAGCAAACGAGATCATCTTACTAAGAGAATCCAGCTCTTTCTATGCATGTATTATCCATTAAATTTCCAGAATGAATATCCTAATAAATCCCTCACTAATAAAAAGTTAAAATAAACAGAAATAGTAAGGAAAAGAGGGGCATTATACCAATTTGAACACTCATTTTATCAGGATAAGAAAGGAAATGAGTAGAAAATACTTTTCCGCAGTACCAAGCTTAGGCACAGAACTGTTATCCCACAAATGTAAATCAGGATTTAAGAAAACCAATTAGCAAAATGATTAACCAGCTTACCCAAATTGCAGTAGTGTTACAGTAAACCCCAGGAAAATGCAAATAATGAGATACAAAAGTTAGTCAATTCCATAACATTTTCTCTAATTTTAACAGCAAGACTCACCATCCCATTCAAAGCTGTTCCAATAGCTGGTGTCACCCCAAGACTAAGCCCCAATTCCAAGCTTAGTCACCTTCAAATCAGACTCACCAAGCTTCACTCTTATCTTCTTCTGAATTCACTGTAAATACTGTTTCTCAGGGGCTACGGCTCTGATCTTCTGAGCCCTCCTCTGGCTCAAAGAACACAAACACGCACTGCTGAAATGCAAAGCCATCTTCTACTTACAAAAGGATAACCAACTTTCAAGAATTCAAAAGATTCTCATTTTTGCAGGGAAAGAGTGAGAACTCGGAATGATCCTTTTGTCTGCTTTCTAAGAAGTTTGATGACACACAACTGTGTAATGGCTTTTGTTTGTACACGTCTGCTTTTTTCTCCCTATGGTTATGGCTAATTGGCTCCCAAATCTTCCCACCACATGAGAATGCAACTTACTGATTTCACTCTCACACCCAAAAGAATAATTTAAAATATAAAAATTACTACAAAATTATCTGATTGCTGTAAAATAATGAATTAATAATAAGAATATCGTAGAGAACTAAAGAAAGAAACAAATTTTTTTATTTCTCTTTGTGAATGAAATAAAACACAGGAGAAGCCTTATATTTATAAAATTTATAAAAGAAAAATTTAACTTGATCTTAAAGTTACTAACTATAATTTTTCTTCAAAGAAATAAGATACATATTCATTATAATACACACACATTTCTATAACACTCCTCGAATGCTTAATCGAAAGACAATGTGGCTCATTAAAATCTTATTAAAAATCTAATGAACATATTTAATAATAAAGATTTGTAGCCGCTTCCATTAAAAACCTTACAAGAAAAATTGAAGCACAATCTTGCAAGAAAAAAAGCATCAATAACGCAGATAACTTCTCCAAACGGTAACATCAATCTAAAAAAACTTGAATCTTCACATTTTCAATCTTGTGCACTATCTTCTCGAAGGTAATTGAGTAGAGTTTTGCATATCAAATCACTACATTATCACTTAAAAATACTGATACCACTCATTCTTTTGAAATCATATAGCAAGAAAAGTTTTGGTGAAATGTGTTACATTCCCATCTCTTTATGAATCCTATCACACTGTGATACGTATGCCGCATTATTTTCGTATAAGACGCGGGTATTTGTCACATTGTAAAACTATATTTTTATCGAATGAGATGTATCATTGACCTTAATAAAGACATTACTGCAAGTTAAGTCATAAATGACTATTATCTCAAAGATGATGATAAAGTAGCCACAATAGACTCATTGTGCATCTCCAAGATACGATGCTGACTCCCCACACATATGAACCGTAGCTCGTTTGAGATCGAGCTTTGTGTGAATCAGATAAATATCTTGCATCAATATAACCAGCAAGATCTAATCGCAATTGTTAGAATAAAATAAGTCATTAGTCTCTTTTAGACACTTTGTGAACATGTGCTTGATTCCGTTTCAAGACTCCTGCAAGAGTAAAACTATATCTTGCTAACAAGTTAACCGAAAATGTTATGCTAGGCCTTGTAGTATTAGCAAGATATATTAATGCACCAATCTCACTAAGATATGATACTTTATGACCAACAACTTCTTCATTCTTTTCTTGATACTCCGGATGGATCTTTATTCATATCAAGTGATTGAACAACCACCGAGTACTTAATGGACGTATTTCATCTACGTAAAATCGCTTCAATTTTTTCTATACAAAGTAAAATTGATCGACAAAGATACCGTTTGTCAAATACTCAATTTGCAACCAAGATATAATTTGTGTTTCCAAGATCTTTCATCTCAAATTATTTTTTAAATAATCAATTATTTTTTGAAGCTTTGCAGTGAGTTTCAATAAGATTTATATCATCAATGCAATGAAAGAATATAACAAACTCAATGTTATCTTCTTCTTTTTATTTTTATAAAAACACATGAGCAAATGACATCATTTGTGTAATTTTCCTTTGATAAATACTTACTAAGAAAACTATACCACATGCATAGTGATTGTTTCTAAATTATACAATGATCTTTGCAATTTGATTGAAATGTTTTCCCCAAGACTTTGAACTATATGCTTCGCATCTTAAAATTCTACAAGAATTTTCATTATTATCTCATTATCAAGTAATCCACAAAAATAGGTTGCAATCATACCCATCAGATGTATCTTAAGTCTCTCATGAACAACAAAACTAATAAGATAACGTAATATTATCAGATTCATAACAAGTGAGTATGTCTCTTCATAATCGACAATAGACCTTTGTAAAAGTTCTTGCAAAAAGAAGGCGTGTCTTATATCTTTGTATTTTATTTTTCATTTCTTTACACAAAGATCCATTTATAGCCAACAAATTTAATACCATTAGGTGTTTAAAATACAGGTCCAAAATTCGTTTCGACAAGAATTAAATTCTCGCATTAATCGCTTCTTGCCATTTTGACTAATATTTTTTTATCGATATCTCTTCAACAAACATTGAGGTTCAAGATCCTCAATTTGCTTCATGATTCTTATTGCAAAATATGAAAATACATAATCCACAACTATTAATCAATTTAGATTAGTTCCAAAGATCACTGGTTCTACGGAGAGTTTTTTTTTGAAGTCTCGACTACTGATTTCTTCAAGGATATCAAGATTGCTCAAATCTTTGAATTTTCATATGAAATTTTGTGAGAAGTCATCTAGATCATTTTTTAAAAAGAATTTCAATTTTTCAACCTAATTAAAAATTACAATTTCAGCATGCCATGGACTCATTAGTTATGACACTAGTAGATGGTCCACAGTGACATCAATTTGACTTAAGAAATTCTCTACAAGGATATACACTTGCAATCCTTTCAAATCCGTAAAATGTATCTCGGGCTATTTGATTTGCCATTTTTGCAAGTGAATAATATTTGGACCTCTTTCTCACAAATAGAAGCATGTGGATCAAGTTAAGACAATGATGAATCATTGCACAAAATCTTTTGATTTTCTATATTTTTTCCTTAATTTTACAAAAGTGTCTCATCAAATCAACAACTCGCAGAAATCAAGCAAGAATAAATCTCCCATTAATGGTTCAAGATAGTGAATGAAGAAAGAGCTATTCAAACCTAATATATATTCCTAACCTTCTTTTGTGTGGCTCAACTGCAAGACGTGCGATGCTACAACATTACTATACAACACATTCAAAAAAATTTAGATGGGTTTTTAGGTTCTAACCCAAAACTAATTATAACAGTTGAAAATTATGATAATTTCATCGAATGAGACGAACAAGTATTGTTGCATGCAAGATCACCGCATACCCTTGTAAGTGGATAACCTTGTTTTCATAAGTATGTTCTCTGTTATCATTGCAAATGTTTAATTAATGACTTAGCAACGCCATTTTGAGTGTGAATATGAGTTATAGGATATTCAACTTTTATTCCAACTAAAGAAATTAGATCTCGCATCACTCATGTAATCAAACTGGAATTCATGTAGTTGATAAACAATAAATAAATATTAAGAAGACACTGAATAAAGAATGAAAGTAAATTATAATATTAAGCACTTCTCCTAAACTCGGTGTCTTGTGATCCTTTAAATAAAAGAGAGAATATTTGTGTTTTCTACGTGAATGTAAAAATAACAAAGACAAATTGCTTCCGCTCTTCAATTCTCAGAAGTTCCGTGAAGATTTTTGTGAAGATTTCTTCTATAAAAAGTGAAACAATTATAACAAGACACGATTCATAGACTATGATTTTTTAGGGTATTTCTATTTATATACATGTGATTATACTATTGAATTAGTGATATGAATTTGATGATCCTACAAATTACGTGGTTTGATTCCCTTCATTCTTCATCGCATCAAAGCCTCGTAATTTTTTATTTTCTAGTCTCAATTTTCTCTATAAAAAAACAAGATGGAAGATTCCCTATTTTACTTAATGTTGCGTAGATTTTTCCGTCTAACAAGACATCCTTTTACATTGGCTTCAAAGAAATTCATATATGACTTTACATTTTCTTTTATTTGACTTAATCATTCTTCTTAAAATTTGTGTCTACATATTTCAATTTCTTAAATATATGTAATGGCTATTTGTGATGCTTCAATGTAGATATGGAGTCTATAAAGTGATTTCTTCATAATCTCGCGCAGGAGAGTTTTCTTTAAAAAAATTCTGCGCTTGTATGACCGCATATTTTTCTAAACCCGTCGCTATGGATCAGTATGCTCATTTTTAAGTCCTTGAATGAATATGTTTCACTAATATAGACAAAATTGTGCAAATGAATATATACATGTGCGTATATATTTATGAAAGTTTTAATTATTTTCGCATGTATTACATCATAGTGATGATAAGGGACAAACTCAAATAAGCTACAAAAAGCAACAAAGTAGTAGAGTGAAAGGTGATTGACAAGTTGATTAATCTCGCCATCGGACTACGAATAAGATGATAATCTTATACTTTTTGTGAAACACATTGCAAGAATTGATATGTCAATTCTTGGCCTCGGGGGTTTATTAAGTATCGAAGAAAAACATATGACTTTACGATTTACATTGCCTAACAATTTTAAAAAAAGTTGTTTGATAAATCGTGACATAAATTTAATCACTATATGCTGGTATCTTGTAGGACGTTAATTCAAGATCTTGAGAATAAGTACATTGATTTGAAGGTTCGAAGACTATGTATCGCTTTCTTGATTGCCTATCAAAAATAAATAGGTCAAATTAGTAAAATCAATAATTACAAGAGGGATATTATTGTGAAGAAATTATATGTGAGATATTATTAGACCAATATTATCATTCTATCGTAATAAAAATATTTACTTAATAATATATACCCTATCAAATTATTCAAAATTAAAAAATATTTAAATCCCCATTTTTTACTACTTTGTATTAATTCAAGATAGAAATTTTTTCTAATTCACGCTTGTAATCATTACACAATCTCCAACTTCTTATCTTCTCCTTTTTTCTTTCCAACACTTTCTCAAACCACATTTCCCAATATTCACTTTACCCTTCCACGTCATAATTTTTACTAGATTATCTCTCAAATACAAAGGTATTATTTCCTAAAGATTCTTATTGGGGAATTTCCTTTTGAAATTATGGTATTATCATCCTAACTTTTCATTAAAATATATAAATCACTCCAAGTTTCATCTATTTCCTAATAAACCTGCTCTATGCTAGAATCTAGGGTACAATATCGAAAATTAAAAAGTTATCCCAGGGGAAAATCCCTTGATTTAAATATGAAATTGTATGTGAGGGTGGTCCATTCTTCGATTTAGATATTTTTACTCAGAGAAAACTAAATCTACTTGCTTGTGGAAAAGAAATTTATTATTTCTTCGCGAAATCTTAAAGCCCAAAAATAAGCAACAAAAAAGCCTTCTTCAATAGCTAAAGAACTAATAAATTTAAAAATCGGCTTAAGAAAAAGGGTAAGAAACACATCGTTGTAGATGATGGTTTTGAAGAAGTCACAGTTGTTGAATAACCAAAAAAGTCTTAAAGTCGATGATGGAGAAAAGGAAAGGAGAAAGGCTTTCAAAATCTCTAAAAATAGTTTTTTATTTTTATTTTTCCTTTCACTTCATAACTTTTATTAATATTTTATATTTGTTAACACACACACACATATAATTGTACAAATGATATATGTTCTTCTATTGATTTTTTCTTTTTTGTATTATTGATATATATTGTATTGTTATTTTAATCTTAGGAGTTCACTGTATATTTTTTAAAATTTTTTTATTGTATTTAGTGACACATTTTCTCTTTAAAATTTTTGTATTTATGATGTATGTACACAATAAAATTAGTTTTGATAAAATAATAATCAGACGGAAATACTGTGCAACACTTTTAGTATTTTAATTCAAATAGCGAGCGTTAATAATTTCTATTAATCCTCCGATTCTTTATTTCCAATATAAATTCAGGGGCTTTTAAGCTTGATCTGGAATCTTGATGGATTTTATCTTGATTTGTACTTGGAATTCAAGCGGCTTTCGAGCTCGATCTTCCATCGAAAAAGAGTCTTGATCTTGGATTTGTATTTAAATTCAAGAATTTGAAGCTTGTTCTTGAATCTTTCTTCATGATCTCAAAATTTGTAGAGAAATATTTGAGTTCTTGAATACTTGTAGCTAGTAGAAAAATACGCGGGCGTTTGTCCACAAGCCTTCTCTCGGCTTCTTGTCAGAATCTCGTGTCCTTTTCCGATTTATGAGACCCCTATTTATAATTGTAGGATGGAAGAGTTGCACAAGAACAACTTCTTCGACCAATCGTATTTAAGCTTACATGACAATATTTGATTGATTGGAACATGTCACTTTATACACGTGACACATTTTCATCGACCTTTAATTCAATAGGCATGCTATGTCATTTTTGACATACGGCATAATCCCGTTGGCTATTTTTATTTGACTTGGAGCCGGCATGTTATCTAACACGTGGCACCAATTTGGCCTCTAGGATAAAAGATGACATCTTTTGTGATGTTGGCATATTTTTCTATGCCCATTTGCCATATTTTTATCTATTTTTACCTTGTTTTGAGTTCATAATCCTTAGAAAATGCATAAATTCATGTGTTTGTGTGTTTTGTAAGCTCACAAATGATTTCGCTATTTTGAGTAGGAAACCAAGGAAAAAGGGATTCAAATTAGCCTAAGGTGTGAAGACGGAGAGTGTGGAGAAGAAGGACTGGGGCTATGGCCGGCACCGCGCGCCGTGTCCCAAACTTCGTGAGAATTGTGCATTAAAGTTAGCTACGGGCCGGGCCAGAACTAAGTCCTAAACTTCAGAGACTAATTCACTCATCACCAGAGACGGGATGTCTTGTGAGCCCCAGAGCATCCTGCATTTAAAAAAATTTCAAAATTCTGTGCTATAGATTGTAATGAAGGCCACAAAGAGGTTCTGTAGGAGGCAAGAACTTTGACTAACACTTGGGGGCTATGTGCGTAGGGCGGGCGCCCGGATGATCCATAGGCTAAAATTGGCTAATTCCTTGGTGCTATGGATGGGCCTGGGCCCCCGGAGCCAAACTTCAGAGTAAACTTGAGCCCAACTTGATGCTATAGAGGGGCGGCATGCCGACTCTATTCCGAGATGTAAGATTTGTTGATTTTAAAGACAAGTACTTGAGGACACAAGGCTTGGCTTGAAGACTCAACTATAAATGTATCCTCTAGGTCATTTGTTAGCAATTTTTGGTTCACTTTTACATTACGTAATTCGCTTTGTCAAGGTTGTAATGCGCCTGAAGGAAGACAAGTTTCTACTAAGTTTTTCTTCTTTGTTATTTTAATTTAAATGATGATGATTAAGTCTTTGTTTTTTCACTTGTCTATGAGTGGCTAAATTCATACTCTAGGATTTTGACCATGGTGAATGATTGATTATAAAAGACTGATTTATGGTAGTTTCGATTTTTTTAATGGTTGTTTATATTTACTTATCATAATTACTATTCACTACCGATCAACTTGTGAGTAAATCTATTGGCTTTCTAAGTTGAACTTTGAAAAGGAAATTGAAAAGGTTAAAGGTAAATATAAAAAAGGAATTTAAAGACCCTTGAACCCATCGGTGAGAGGATATAAGTTAAGCTGTCAGAGGATAGGGATATACCTTTCAAATCTATTTAGTTGAAAACAAGTAGGCATAATCTTCTATTTCATGTTTCTCTTGCGACTATAGAGATATAGACACTAGGTTCATGAGATAGGTTCTTGGATGCTCGGGAGAGTGGCAAGCAATGAGATAGTAACTTGCAACCAGCAACTATAGGGAAGAATCATTCTAGTAATGTACGTCTTGAAAACTCAACTCAAACCAAAAGCGCCATTTTCCTAGATTTTCATGATCATCCAAGTAAAATCAAGTTTGCAACAACTTTAGTTAATTTTATATTTAAAGTTTTTAGTAGTTTAATTATCTAAATCATTTCCCATTTCAACCGTTTAATGGAATAACAAAATAAAGAAGTAACCTTTTAAATGATTGAGCTAACAAGTCTTTGAGGGATCGGAGCACTAGACTTCCAAGGCTATATTACTTCTTGATGACCATACGCGCTGGGCGTACGCTTGGGCAACATCAAGTGTTTGGTGTCTTTGCCGAGATTTGAATTGTCACGCGTCGCTTTTTGGAGGCATAACCGGAACCTAGTTCCACACTCTGAATCTTGATGACCGTGGATAGGCTTATGCACATCTGGGTGCGTGCCTCATGAATCTCCAATTTCAAGAAAACGACTATATTCCTATTGTGAATAGCGCTCCACGACAAGGCCTTATAGCCGCCTGTAAAGGAAAACAACTAACTAGCAACAGGAAAATAGAGGGAATCCTACGCAGTCACAAGACTACCATGCTATCTAATTTTAACCGAAAATGAAAATCGTGCAACTATAACTATACTATAGCCGATGTTACCACGCAACAACTAAATAAGTCCCCTACACGGTCATTACACGAATAAAATATATAGGCCCCACACGACCAATAAAAACTAACCATAGGAAATCTGAATTGCAGTTTCAAGAGTAGAATATTGATCGAGACAGGACACCGACCTACCCATGTTGTACAATAAAAAAGAACAAACTCTTCTAACTAATCACCCGGAGAAGAGGAGCTAATCAGCTCGCTTACTGAGCTAAAAGCTAAGAAGGTCCCGAGCCATGCCCATCCGCACCCGTAGGCGAATAATGCAACGCCAAGATGGGCATGTGATACATATGTACCGAATATGTAAGGCACAATGTGAAATAATCAATAAACTTCAAATAAAAATTGAAAGTAACCGCATGAGCGATAGAGACATAACCTCGATTAACTTAACTTCCTACTCGTCAAATATACTAGGGGTAAGTAATGCAAACAAGAACTCCATTTGCCTCCATAGTTTAAGGTACAACCAAAGACAGAATAACCTACTGTGGGCTCCTATGCTTCTAGCGAGTACACTTCAATCTACACCCTAACAAGGTCAAACAAAGCTAACTAATAACTATAGCGTCGTCCTACAAGTTCCTTAAGTCTACAACGAGCCCCGTCGCCCCGAACCGTAGCCGTATTTGAGTCTAGTGGACTCGATATCCCGCACCCTGTGCACTGTGCTCGACGGGGCGAGGCCGATAATGACATAAAGGTAGTCCAACCATGGAATTGAATCAGGAGGGAAGGTCCTCACCTCATCTCGCTCCCGCTGACGCTATAACGCTTCCTGATAACGTCATCTAGCTCAAGTGTGCAATGACACAACTAGTAACCCTAGGTTGG
The DNA here is from genome assembly GCA_018107945.1 of Datura stramonium. Classification (NCBI taxonomy): domain Eukaryota; kingdom Viridiplantae; phylum Streptophyta; class Magnoliopsida; order Solanales; family Solanaceae; genus Datura; species Datura stramonium. The sequence goes on along the minus strand of JACEIK010004136.1, from coordinate 95,298 downwards.
TCATGGAAGGCTTATACAGTGGCAAAAAGTCAATCCCAACTAGACATAAGCACCGATCTCGCCTAACAACAACAACTATTCTCGCAACAACAAGACTTCCGCTTTCTTACTAGGATTCAAACTGGGTGCATTATACTCGCTATAGAAACTAACTTGCCAAAGGAATTCGCCTTAACATACTCGATTTCCATTTCCCCGAACAACCGACGAGTTTTTAACTTGTATTCGCGCCTTCTTTTCAACTATAACCGTAATACCGAGAAAGAGACTAATTTTAATACCAAATTCGGCTTAAAATGATAGCTTTTAATACTAATAGCAACTATAATTCAACTATGTAAAACGCATCAAATACATATAATTTCCGAGGGTTCGTAAGGGATAAATTCTTACTTAATGCGCGGTGATCTGGATAGAAACCGCTTGGAGCAATTCGAAAATTTTTCTGGTTATAATTTACGAGCAAATTTCAAGAAATTAACTCGTAGTAATGCTCCCCGTGGGCATAGAACTGATACCCGGGTTAATTTGAATTCGACCGTGTTTGGTAGCGTAATCGAATGAAAAATAGTTAATTTCCTCATCCCCTACTCTCCCCGGCCGAGACTACCTTTGGAACATCTGACAATTGAACTAAGGGGCTATATATATATATTTTGGCGGCAAATGGGGCTCCTCAAGGCTCCCATAACGCCGCATTTTGCCATTAACTGCGTTTGGGAAGGCGCCACGCCGCTGGGCGCGGTTTGACCGCCCTTCGCGCCCGCCTCGACCGACCCCGCTTCGAGGATTCTCTTACACATGTCGTACTCTTTATTCATCACAAATCCTCGCGTACGCTTAGTAATCGCACCTTTTACGAAGTGTAACATCCTCCCTTAGGAACATTTATCCTCGAATGTCATTCTTAAAACTCATAGGAGTTAACTCTCTTAACCAAGATTTAGAAATTTTGGTATTCCTCTCGTACATTTACTCATCCTGACACCGAAACGCTCGTAAAAGTTCAATATGTGCGCCTTACAGGACGCTACAACAACCATTACGTAATAAGGGATATCTAAATAGCAAGATCGATAGCATAAAATGTGAAATAATAACAGTAACAACTCACGTTAACCGCATAACTGACTGGGCTTCCCGGAACAAAGTATATCTAGATTTCATATCATCCTTAGCTTCCTGTGTCATCTTCTCTATTCCTCGTTTCCTCCACAATACTTTAACAGGCGACGCTTTAGTTCTCAACCTGCTAACTTGCCGATCTAATATGGCCACCGGAACTTCTTCTGCAGGCTAATCCCTTCGCAACCCGGACGTCTCTCTCGACCGGGCACGACTCGGGACAAATATCCTATACACTTTCGTAGCATCGGCACATGAAAGATCGTGGGTGAACAGACTCTAACTCGGGAGGTAAGTCTCAACTCATTGCCACTTGGCCTATTCTCCTGAGGACCTGAGAGTGGCCAATAACCCTAGGGCTAAGCTTTCCTTCCTAACCTCTTACGCCTCTCTTCATTGGTGAAACATTCAAAAACACCCAATTACCAACATTGAATTCCAAGTGCCCTATGCCGCATAACGTAGCAGGGATTTCTCGGTAGCTCATGTTAGCAAAGCGCCTATGATAAGTTTCCACTTTCTTCCGAATGGTGGATTATGACTGTCCAATTAACTCGATTCTCCTACCTCAAACCAACAAACTGAGATCTCGCACTTCCGCCTCATATGCTTCATGGCAGTCATCTGATTGCCGAATGATAACCGTTATTGTAAGAAAATTCAATAAGAGGAAATGTTCATCCCAACCACTGAAAGTCTAACATGTACGCTCGCAATATGTCCTCAGCTCGAATTGTACGTTCGCCCGCTCCTTCGTTTTGAGGATGGAATGTCAGACTCGGGGATGGTCCCTGTGTTCCCAAGCCCTTCTAAATTGATCACAAAACTGGCCGTGAACCTGTGGCCCCTCTCTGTTTAAAATGATAGAGTTGGGATACCATGCGGCCAAACTATTTCCCGATCTGCTACCCAAGATAGTCTCATTGAAGGTGGTCCCGATCAAGCGAAACGAGCCGACTTCATTAATCTATTGACAATTACCTGTATAGGAATCGGGACCAGGCTGTACTCTGCAATCCCCGTCACAAAATCCATGTTGATTGCTTCCTATTTCCACATAGGCACCGCTATCTCCGTGTCAACTCGCCTGGTTTTTGATGTTCCACTCTTACCGTTGGGCGCTAGGGCACAGCTACAAATTTCAAGCACCCTTTTTCATTCCTGCTACCAAGAATATCCTTTATGTCATGATACATCTTTTGTTGAACCAAGGTGAAGAGAATAATGGAATAATGTACTTCGCCAAAATCGCTAGCGAAGTCCCGCTAAGACCGGGGAACGTAGAGGCGACTCTAAGACTCAAGACCGCTCTGCTACCTCAAAAACCGATACTTCCCCTTCACAACTTTATCTCTGAAAGGCTGCACTGTGTCAGATCTTCATACCGTCGCTTCTTTTATTTCTACAAATAGATAATACTGTAGTATTCAATCACCGCCCGCCGTCTCCCGAGTCTACTATTCGATGGGCTAAACTGCTAATCGGGGTGTAATTTTTCGCCAACTCCCCATTGCCGCCTAAAGTGAGCTAAGCTCCCATCGATCTATGACTAAGGGCATCTCCTATGATATTAGCCTTTCCCCGGATGATATAAAATATTCACGCCGTAGTCTTTCAATTCTAACCAAACGACGCCGCCGCGCATTCAACTCTCTTTCTATGTAAAGATGTGAAGGAGGCTCTTATGATTAGTGAAATATCTACGGACGCCATACGCATAGCGCTCCATATTTTCGGTGGTACTTAACTATCAAGTAGCCTAACTTCTAGATCGTGCTGGGTAATTTTTTTCATGCTTCCTACCGTATTGAAGCATAAGCAATTACCTTACCATGTTTCATCAAAACACATCCTAACTCAACGCCCGAAGTATCACAACACACCGCATAACCCTCTAACTTCTTTGGAAAAGCCAATACCGGCGCCGATGTCAATCTGCTTTTCAACTCCCGGGAAACTCTTCTCACATGCTTCATTCTAATGAAATTTACCTTCTTTTCCATTTTACAAGACGCTGACAAGGTAGAAAAAAACCCTTCTACAAATCTTCCGTAATACCCAATGACTCTAGGAAACCGCGCACTTCGCTTGAGCTTGCAGGGTCTACCCATGTCTTTATCGGCCAATCTTCGCACCCACCTGCATTCGACACACATGACCTGCAAAGGCTGGCTGTAATTCACCCAAAACTCAAGACAGAAAATTCAATATACAATCCGGCGATCTCTGAGACCGGGAGCACTATTCGTAGACGATCTCAATGTTTTTCTTCACTCAAGAATACACTGTAATGTCATCAATGAATACTATCACAAAATCCATATACAAACAAGATGCCGTTCCATCGATCCATGAACACGTAAGAGCATTCGTCAACCCGGCGGACATGAAGAGGGAATTCAAATGGCCATATTTGGCCTCAAAGCCGTCAGATATCTTTCTCCTGCACTAACCCGGGTGGGGTACCCGTACCTTAAGTCGATCTTTTTTTTTTTTGGCACAAATACTTCTACTCGTAGCCGATCAAACAAGTCATCTATCCTTGGAATTGGGTATTTGTTCTTGATAAAGTGACTTTATTTGGAGCTCCCAAGAGTTCAGACACATGCGTGAGGGTTTCAATCCTTCTTCCTTACAAATAGAACTAGTGCACTCCCACTGATGTACTACTGACATACCTTGATTCAATGTAGATCCTTCACTGCTCCTTCAATTTCTTAAGCCCACAAAGAGAGCCATTCAATATAGAGGGATAGATATTGGCCGAAAATTCGGTAATAGGTCAATAGAAAAATCGATTTCTCGTTCTAGGAATACTGTGAAGTTCATCTCGTTAATACATATGGAAATTCATTGACTACTGTGGAATGGATTGGAAGAGCTGGGATTCTAATGGACATCCCGAACCCCGACAATATGATATATACACCCTCGCTATTAACTTTCCCCAAGATAGGATATAAACCTACCTTTCGTATGCGTGGCTACGCGTTTTCCACTCCCGAATTACCTCTCCTAGAAAGTGGAACCTGACAGCCTTTGGTCCATCATTCTATATTGGCATCACATGGTGCTAGCCTATCCATACCCATAATTGCATTAAAGTTAATCATGTCTAATTCCAATTAAATCTTCTCAAGCTCTGGGCGACTCAACAACATCTACTGTCAGTTTCGTAGACCTTTTTTGCTATAATAGAATCACCACGGCGTGACACCAAAAAAGGTTGTCAAGCAATTTTGGCGTGATACTAATTTTCGGGCCACCAATGGTGTAACATAAGATAAAGTGGAACTCGGGTCTATCAAAACATACACACGAGAGCAAATGTACAGCATACCTCACAATATCCGATGATAACTCACTCCCCGTCGCCCGGTAAAGTATAAGTGCGATCCGTGGACAAGATTTCCAACCATGCTCCCGACTCGCCTTCGCCACTGGCTTGAGCCGAGGCCTGGGCACTCGTTGAGACGTCAAGCACGCGACCCTATCAAGATCTTTCCTATTGGTCTCGATCACTCGGACCCTAGTTGGACAAGCCTTCATCGTGACCCTCTTGTCTCACGGTAACACGCAAGAGAACCATACTCGCATGCCCTAAGATGACGTCGACCGTAGATAGGACAAGGTGGTACAATGAATCTACTCGCCCGGCCTTCACAAGGGAACCCGATGGCCGCAGCTCACCGTGTCTTGATCGCCCCCAAAGGCTTGGTCTAGCACTGGCCAAGCAGCCGGGGTGGGAGGTGAGACGGTGGTCCGTCTGATGGTCGTGGCCCGGGTACACCCCGAGACTCTTCCCGAGTGTCACTAGTCTAGCTCTGCGCACGTCTCCGATTTTCCCTCTCTATCTCCAACGTTGTTGCCCGATCCTCGGAGACTCGAGCAAAATGCCTCAACACGGCAATATTCTATCCTCTCGCAGTAGTGTAATACAAGTTTACGTACTCCGGAAGGGCTTACAATAACCGATGCACTCTAGCCGGCATAGTATCAACAAAAGCCGGTGCATATAGTGGCCAAGGAGTCAAATCTCATGTATCACTCCCAAACGCTATCGAACCCTCGCTCTACGCGTAAACGATCTACCCGGCCTATTGGATTTCTCACAAAAAATAGTGGTCTCGGGAAGGCCTCTGAAAAACTTGACCAAGTCGGAGGGGCAACATCTCAATTTTGACTTTTTCCTCCTGTAACTCCCTCGCACATAAAACCGCGATATCTCCGCGAACCGAATACATCATAATCCCAACTGGACACACAAGGGCATGACATCTTGAAGATCCACATAACCGGTCCAAAAGTCCCGAGGTCCTCATCTTGGTCCGTCCTCGTGAAATGGGACTTAGTGAGGAAACTCACCTCGAACTACTAGGTCCTCCTCAAGATTCGGCAACTACGAGTTCACGGGCCGACACAAGCGCAACCATTATCTTTGCATTTAGCATAAAGATAACGCTTCCCGACCTCCCGGTCCGATGGCACAAGATAGGAGTTGTTGAGGTGGTTCCCACACATTTACCGGCCTGGACGCGCTCCCCGCATAGCGGAGAGGCCGGGGAGACCGAGATGAAGTCTGCCTTATCGCTCTTGGATTGGGCTGACTCTAATCGAGGGAACCCCGCGCGTCTTCTTCCGCCGCAACATCGAACTTCCGCGCCGTGGTCTATCCTGTCCGACATTTCTCTATAGGAAAGCAAATTATAGTAAGCTTTAGGACTCAACCCTATACAAAGACAAATTTCTATAGCATGTCCGAAGAGAAAGAAGAATGATTATTCTAACATGCTCAAAGTGTTCCCGCTATAGAATACGGTGCACAACACATCCATAGTAAGATCAGTCAGTACCTATGTACTCCTTAGGACAATGTTTACTGATACTAAGTTTGTCACGCGCTCTAGAGCATGACTGACACCTATGCCACACTAGAATCTCGACTGACTTAGGCTGCGAGACGCGTCCGGTGCGTGCCGCAACTCAATTTCAAGAAAATAACCAGCTATATCTCTAAGCTTATAAATACAAACTTACGACCGACAAGGCCTTATACCCACCTATAAAGAAAATTGCTAACCAAAAACAGCAAACAGAGAGAATCCTATGCTGCCGACAAGACTACCATGTCAGTTTTTAATTTAATCAAATGAAAACTCGTGCAACTATAATTCATATACTATATCCAACAAGGCTACTATCCAATCATAAACAAGGCCCTACACGACCATCATACGAGATAAAACATATATAGGCCCCACACAACCAACAACAAACTAACCACAAGAGGAATATTCTAAGAGTAGGAATATTGGTCGAGACAGTGGCCCCGACCTACCATGCTTTACAATCAAAATGAACAAAACTTCTAACTCAATCACCCAAAGGAGAGGAGCTAACTGTATCGCTGACTTGAGCTAAAAAGCTAAAAAGTGTCCCGACTCCGTGTCTATCCGCACTTGCAGTGAGTAATGCAAAGACTCCCAAGATGGGCCCATACATATGTACCGAATATGTAAGGCAATAATCAAAAAATAATTGAATAAACTTGAAATTAAACTCGGTGCAACTAAATGAAAGTGATAGAGACATAACCTCGATTAACTTAATTCCTTCATCAAATCTACTAGTAAGTAATGCAAACAAGAACCTTACCTGTCTCATAAGTCGTAAGGTACAACTAACAAAAATAACCCACCCGGCCCCCCATAAGCTCCTAGCGAGTACGCTTCAGTCTACATACCCCTAACAAGGTCAAAATAGGCCAAATTCAATAATCAGAGCCATCCTACCATTTCCTGTCATCAACCTGAGCCCGCCTACTCAACTATAGTTGTGTCCGAGTCCAATGGACTCCCATACTCGTGCACTCCGGGGCAATTGTGCTCGACGGGGGTGTGGTGACGATACGATAAAGGTAGTCAAGCCATGGAATGGATCAGAGTAAGGTCCTCTTGACCTCATCTTCGTCCTCGTGACCTGCATTTGATGCTCCTCGAGCACGTCATCTAACTTCCATCAAGTGGCAACGACACAACAAGTACCGTGTTGGTCATGTGAAGGCTATACAGTGGAAAAGTCAATCCTAACTGGGGACATAAGTACTCGATTCAATTCAATAAACAACAACCATTCGCAACAACCGACTTGGCTTTCTTACTGGGATTCAAACCGTATTATACCAAGTATGTAAACTAACTTGCCAAGAAATTCGCCTTAACATACCTCCGATTGCCATTTCCCGAACAACTGACGAGTTTCAACTTCAGTCTACAAATTTTTCAATGAGTAGCCATAATACTCTGGAGAAAGAGACTAATTTTAATACCAAATTCACTTTTAAAACGAAACTTTTAATACTAATAGCAACTATAATTCAATCATTTAAAATATAGCCGAAAAACTCATAATTTCCGGAGGGTTCGTAAGGAGAAATGCTTACTTGATGCCTCGTGATTGGATAGAAACCGCCATGCCACCTGACAACTTTGCCTCTAAGAGGGTTACGATTTGCCGGACGAATTTTACGAAACTAACCCGTAGTAATGCTCCCCTGTGGGGCTTAGAACTCGATACCGAAAGTTAATTTGAATTTCAGGGACTCGGTGCTTCTGGTAGAGTAATCGATGAAAAATAGTTGATTTCCTCGTCCTATACTCTCCTCGGACGCAGACTACTCTTTGGAAATGATTCATAATCAATAAGAGGGCTACATATATTTTAGGAGGGCGGTGGGGCGCCCACACGCCCATAGCCGCCACCCAGCCGCGCCGCACTTCTCAAGGCGCCAATGCTATCAGGCCGCATTGCCTGCAGTTCGCGTATGGCGCATTGCGCCGGCCCTCAAGGGCCTCGCGTCTCGCCCGACCTCGCTTCGAGGCTTCTCTACACACGTTGTACTCTCTTATTCATCACAAATCCTCGCGTTTACTAATCGTTAACTTTTACAAGTGCAGAATACGAATATTGTTTCGATCATTTGTAAAGTTAGGATTTTATTCCACTATTCTATATTTTATGTTTGTTTCCTATTTTTGTGAATGTTTATTGTGGCTGTGTGCCTCGTGTATTCCAAGTACTAGAAGTGAAGAATAATTCTTGGCTTCTTTTGATCCTCAAATTGAGAGAACCTTTAGAAGGTTAATCATAGAGAATAACGAAAGAAGTAGTGGCAACAATTGGGGGAGAGGGTTCCGTGAGCAACTTTGCTTAGGCCGAACTTGGAGAACGCTAAAGCGCCTCGTCGGCTTCTGGCTATCACTAGGAACTAAGTTGAAGGAAGGGACCATTCACTGGTCAAAAACTTGCAACATCGTGAAAGCCGCACGGTGATCCCCACAGCATATAATGATGTTTTGTGGGAGTTGGAGTGAGAACACTACTGCACATGCCGATGAATATATTAAACCGACATTGTGTCACGACTCAACATAGGCCCGTGACGAGACACCTGACAAGAAACCCTGAGAAGCTCCAAAGCCGAATTCATGGCATGAACATAACATCTAACTCATTCAATTAAAATGAAAGATCAACATACTTTACATAGCCGAAATGATCTGAACATAACACAACATCTAAATACATACATAAGTCTAAAGTCAATACAAACTATGTCCATAAAGCCTCTAATATCATGAGTTGATGGGAAAAGACCCTAAATAACTCACTATAGCCTCAAAGTAATAATACTAACATAACCCACAAGCAAGGCCCTCAAAAGATGAGGACTCATCAACTTTGATCGGGGAAGTACCAATGCCAACTGATAAATGTGGACCGAGTCCGATATCGGAGCTCAGATTATGAAATGATACAACATAGAGAAGTGTGGTCGGGTGACAAAGGAAATATATAGAGTAAGGTAAGGTGGGCAAAACCGTTAAGTAAGTAAAATCATAAAACATGCATATTATAAAACATAACCAAGATAAGATTCTGGAGAGCAGGGCTTGCATGTTATTTTTTGAAATCATGATCCGAATATAATCAACATCATAATCAATCGAATGACTCCAAAGATGAAAACTATAATCATAAGTGTGGAAACGAACATTGGGTCAAACTCACAAAACATAGCATCATAACTATGAACATGAATAATCAAAATCATAAGGAATAATCAGAGACTTATCATATAACCAACAATACCACGATAGAGCTTACGTGGTCCCGACTATCGCACTCATGGAAAAATCCGCCTAAAACTTTGCCAGTGGCTATGACGCTACCATGATATTGATATCAATCTAAAGGCCTCTTGGGGTAGGGAAGATCACAAGGAGGTCCCAATAATTTGAACATATCTACATTGGCGTGTAGTTCTCAGGCATAGGGTTGGATCGACCCTTTAGCCTACCTTGCTCTAGATACTACCTCAAAAATATGCAATGCTCTCCATCGATTTTCAACAAAGCGAACCATCGTCTAATGATGAAGTCAATTACAACATGCATACATAAATTTGAAATCATAACATGAGGAGCCTCGGCTCAAAACCATACCACAAGTCGAAAAATAGTGGAGTCTAGACTCTAAAACCACGTGGGTAAGCTAATACATGAAATTAGATAAATATCAAATTAAACTTGATCAAGGGCTTGCCTAATACTTAAACATGCTTGACATAGATTTGATCATTCTAAAACATGAACATAGGGTATTGGTATTTTGAAATCATATTTTCTTCATAAATATCTCATCATACTTGAACACATACTTCATAGACCTTAACTTTCATGGACTTTCACGGATGTGTAATTATAATTTAGAAAGCTTAAAAACATAAATTTATAATTTAAAACATCATAAAACCTGCCCATTTATCATAATTCAATATTGAAAACATGCTTAGATCATACCCATGATTGTTACTTAGGAAATTCAATAATATCAAGCAAACACCCCATAGATTCATCAATAGAATTTTTGTGAATCGAGAGAGAATTGGGCATGGGCGTTTGACTATTGACCATTCATAGCCTTACATACTCAAAGGATCCGATTACAACTCTTGATTTCCCAAAGAGAATTGAGAAGAACTTCAAGAAACTAGGCTTGTTCATCTCTCAAACCCTAAGCTTGTAATGCATGAATTAGGATAGGCTTGTAATGGCTTAACTTTATATTAAAAAGGCCATTCTTAGCTTAAAATGACGTAGTTTAGCCTAGAACTTAGGAATTAAGAAAACAACCTTATTAAATTCGGCAGAAAACACACCTCCACCCCTTTACGAGGGACCGGACGACAGGTCCTCCGGGACTACGACTTTGGTCGCTTAGTCATTCCCGCAATGCATAAAAACCTTCGAGGGCCGCCCACGTGGGGACACTACAACTCATGGTGTCACCTAATGATTCGGTGATGACTCATTAGGTACCATCCTTCTTCCCTCTCAACCTTCAAACCACCATTGACCATGGGTGACATAACAAATTGTGGGATGAACACGACTATGGTCGCCACCTTGGGTCACCAAGGCTAAAACCCAAAATTTCCAATCATAGTCGAACCCCTCCCCATGAGTCACTTAACGACTCGTCCCATGACCGTGTAGAAAATTTTGTTTTTCCGTTTTCAACTCCGGATATGATCTTATGGTTTTGGGGTATTACAACATTCCTTCTTGGGAACATTATTCGAATATGTGGGAAAGCATACTAGTGCAGAGTAGTTCAATCATCATACTCAAATATTGAACATATATGCTGAAAACTGACTAGAGTGACCGGCTCCGAATTGAACTACATGACCGAACCACTCGAATCACACATAAATTCATTGACATGAAAGAAACTGGGTACATGAGCTAACATGAAACCGAACAGAGTACTAAGGAGGAAATTGATACCTAAGCCGAAAACTTAGCCTAAGGAATAGATGCTGTATTTAGCCATCATATTCGCCGCCTCGCAGCCCTCAACACGCCGATTCCTCCATAAAATTTGTCTCTAAGCTACTTCTTTGTTTCTTATCTTTCTAACTGACAATCCAAAGATTTCCAACGAATCCTCCTCATAACTACCGCCCTTCACACCGACATTGACCACCGGAACAATCCGTAGCTAGATCACCCAAACACTTTTTTAAGAGCGATACATGGAAATCGGGATGACCGAAGCAATTTGAGGGCAATTCCAACTAATATGCTATCTTGCCAACCCGCTTCACAATCCCAGACGGCCAACATAACATGGACTAACTTCCTTTCTTCCTAAACTCTCATCACTCCTTCATGGAGATACCTTTAGTAACACCCAATCATCAACTTCAAACTCAAGTTCTCTCCTCCTCACATCCGCATAGGACTTTGGCTAATCTGAGTTGTTTTTAACCCGTCCTTTATAAGCTTAACTTTCTCTATAGCCTCATGGATCAATCTGTCCTATCATTGCAGATTCATCGGTTTCAAACCAACCAATAGGCGATCTACTCCGCCATGTATCTTTTAAAAGCGTCATCTCGGGTCGTGGGAATGGTAGATGTTATTATACGCAAACTCAATAAGAGGCAACATCATCCAAAATATACTTGAAGTCAATCACACACGCCTATCAACATGTCCTCGAGAGTCTCAATACCCACTGGCCTCGACCATTTGTTTGTCAGAAACGCCGTGCTGCTTGGACTGAAAGTACGAAGTCCCTTTTGAAACAATCTCCAAAAACTAGGAGGTAAACTCGAGTGAATTTTGTATATGATATGATGGACATGGACACTCCATGCAACCAAACTAGCTCCCCAATGTACAACTTAGCATAATCTCATTACTGACCTATATTAATTTGATAAGAAATGAGTTGCCTCAAGCAACCTCGTCCATAACTACCCAAATAGAGTCATAATGTTGGCGAGTACGAGGCAACCCGTGATGAAGTTCATTGATCACTCCTCCCCACTTCCAAGTAGGGATACTACTATCTTGAAGCATACCTCCAGTCTTTTATTCAACCTTCACTCAAGGACAATTTCCGTGACACTTAGCCACAAATTTGCAATGTCCTTTTTTCATACCATTCCACCAATAGACTTCTCGTAGGTCACGGTACATCTTGGTGACACATGGATGTATAGAGTATATGGAAACATGGTCCTTCTCTCAAACATTCGACCCTCAAATCATCAACATCCGGAACACACAAGCAACCCCGATATCATACTCCATCTCTCTCTTTGTTAAGGCTCTACCTTTTGATTCTCGAATGGCTTCTTCCAAATTTACCAAAATAGATCCCTGCCTTGTCCGGCTTTTACTTCGGTCACTAAAGATGATTCTGACTCATTTTGAATAATGACAATTTATCCTGGCCGAGTCCATAACACGGATCAAGCACAGGTAAGCCGATGACATCTTTCACTAACTTTCCTTTCCTGCTCTATAGCGGGGACACACTCTCCATGGAAAGCCTTCTAAGAGCGTCTTCCTCCACATTAGGGGCCTTGCCCGTGATGGTAAAGAACACTTATATCATAATCCTTCAAAAGCTCCAACCACCTCCTCTCTCGACCGTTAAATTCAAATCCTTTCGTGGTAAACACACACCGTAGGCTTCTTGGTGGTCATAAACATATCTACATGGACCCCATACAACAGTGCTCCAAATCTTCAAGGCAACACACGTCGTCACCCGAGATCATGAGTCGGATAAGTCTTCTCATGGATGTTCAGTCGTCTTAAAGCATAATTCTGAGAATCTTACCATGCCGCATCGCACACAACCAAGGTCAATCCAAGCATCACAATATACTATCAAAAACCCATCGGTACCTTTAGGTAGGGTCAACACCAAGAGCCGAGGAGTCGAGTCTTCAACTCTTAGAAGATCTCCTCACAAGGCTTTGACCATTGAAACTTTACACTTTCTTCTCGGGGTCAATTTTGTCAATCTGCCGCAATCGATGAAAACCTATCAACAAATTCCACAATAACCAGCTAGCCAAGAAACTCCCGATATCAGGATTCACCGGTTTAGGCCAATTTTTCACCGATTTTATCTTTTGAGAGTCTATCTATACACCCTATTGCTCAACCAAAACTCGCATTTACCGAATTTAGCATATAATCGACGATCCTTCAAAGCTTGTAGCACTACGCTCAAATGAGAGGCAGGTTCTCCTCGCACCGAGAGTATATAAGGATTTCACCTATGAACACAATCACGAACATATCCAAATACGGATTGAACACCCTCAAGCTCATCAAATCTATTAAAGTCCAGGAGCACTGCTAGGGGTCCAAAAGCATATAACTACAAACTCATAGTGACCATACTGAGTCCTGAAGGTTGTCTTCGTGGATGTCACTCAACCCCGAGCTAATGGTATCCGACCAGGTCTATCTTTGAAAAGCACTTAGCACCCCGAAGCCGGGTCAAACAAATCATCAATCTTGGGGGAGAGGATACAGCGTTCTTATAGAATCTGTTTAATTTGGCTGATAATCAATGCACATACGAAGAGAACCATCCTTCTTGCGACAAAGAGAACCGGTGCACCCCATAGGGATTTTCTAGGTCTGATGAATCCATTGTCTAAAAGGTCTTTCAATCGCTTCCTTCAACTCCTTACCAAACAGATTACCTCTAAAAGTGAGAGGAATAAATATAGGCCGCATAATGGGAAGAAGTGTCAATCTTAAAATCGATTTCCTCTCTGGCGAAATTCTCAGAGATCATCTCGGGGAACACTTCGGATATCCACATACTAATAGAACTCGATTGATAGTCGTCTCGACGTAGCATCCTTAAACCTAACTAGATGGTACATGCAACCCTTATAAATCATCTTTTCCCCGCCCTAAGGTAGGAAAATGAATCGACCTACTGGCGACATCAACTACCCTTCCACTCTAAGAACCCGCACACCAAAATCAACTCTACCGCACGGGTTCTACAATTGGATCGAGGCATAACATGCATATAACCAATCCATGCCGAGGGGATAACATCAACTGATCACAAGCAATCCCTATTTAAATCCGCCGAGTTGATTTTTTGAATGATAGTGATGTGGTAATTTATATATACCCGTCTAAATATAATCAATCACCAACCGGAGTAGACCGATGGTTCTCGATAAGGTCATTTCGAGATCACTCAAACTACTAGCAACATAGGCCGTCAACAAAGACAGTGTAGACCGGATCTAACAATCCATAAACATCAACGGAATACTCGTGAACATACCGCGTTGACTACATCCGGGAGTGACCTCCCTCAAGCATTAACTTGACTAGGGGCATAGAATCTATTTTGGCACCGACTCACTCACCTACTAGTAGATGCCTCGCCGAGCCAAGGCTGTGGAGCTTAAATTGAATTCTGGGCCTTGTCCCCTATCATGGCCCTGGTCTAGCCGCGTTGGCAATTCCTACATATGTTCTGGGCTTCCTATACCCAAATAAGTTCTTAAACTCGTTAAGCACCGGCCCACGTGTCTCCTGGCCACTTATGCTAATTGTGAGGGCTAGTCTCCCGGCGGTCTACTACTCGTTTCGTAGCCCGATGCTCATCCCCTATGACGACGCCCTCGGATTCGATGGCACACTACAGCCGAAGGCGCTCGGGGATGAAGATCTCTGTGGGACCGCCGCTGCCCACTAGGTCTCTATTGGGAGACTTCGAAGCCACCGCCCCGACCCTCTTTCGCCTCTCTCCCGCTCACTCATCTATACCACCTCTCCATTTGATGGGTGTACCGGACTATCTAAGAAAAGTCAATGTCTCAAGAAGCATCATAGTCCTAAGAATCCCCGACCAAGTAGTCCTGGCTATGCCATGCACGAACCGACTCACTTGGGATCTTTGTCTGACACCCATCTCAAAGTATTACTTGGACAAATGAGTGAACTCCAAAGCATACTTCAACTTTCATATTCCCTTGCTTTAGATTCACAAATCCCTAGTTTGATCTCCCTCATCTCCCGAGGGAAGAATCGATCCGTAAAAGCGACATGAAACTCATTCCAATTGATGTGGCCTCGCTTCCAACTACCCTACTATCCTTCCATTTGTTAGAACTAAATGTGCTAACCCCTTCAACCTGGGTACGAGGCTAATCGCGCACTTCCTGGGCCACCCCCATAACTGGGTGATCTTCAAACCTCCTCTATGAACTCATGTATCCATCCATCTTTGATCCGCCAAACTCCGGGAGGGTTCATCCTGTAAAATCCCGACTTCGCCGCCACATTCCCGTTCGAGGGACACGCACTAACACTACACGACCCGGGCGGTCAAGTGCCTCGAGCTAACATCCAACGGGCCGCCTCACCCCATGGGAAACTGCCGTATGCTCTCATGGGCCGGTAGGGCTCAGCTGATGCCCATATCCATTGCCATTATCGGCCATTCTATTTCGTTTCCTTCCATTAACTCGCGAGGGAGGCATGATTCTCGCAAATGCTGTGGAGTAGCACGAAAGTTATAAGGATAGAGAGACATTTCATCACACGACTTAGATCATGAAATAAGGAACATTTCCTAAAACATTCGGTAATTCTACTTAACGCGTTTCTCGACACCCCAGACGCTTCAAAACGTAATACTCGATTCCAAGCCTGTCACGCACCCTAACATGTTGTGATCGAGACACTGACAAAGAACTCGTGAGTGCCTAAGTCAACCAATGACATAAATATAACACTAACTCATTCAACTAAAATGGACGATCAACATACTTTACATAGCGGAAGTTTGAAATATAACACAACATTTGAATACATACATAAGTCTAAAGCCGAACATAAACTATGTCCAAAAGCCTCTAATATCAAGATTTTAAGGGATAAGACTCAACTAACTCACTATAGTCTAACCGAAAATACGAAACATATATGATAAGAAAGGTTTCAAAAGATGAGGACTCACCAACTCTATCTGGAAATACTAATGTTGGGGAATCAAAAGAAGAATGATCGAAGTCTCGATATCTGAGTCAGATTATGAAATGATACAAATATAGAGTATGCGGGTTAGTACGTGAAATGCATCAAGTATGCAAGGTAAGCAAAACGCTATAAGTAAAATCATAAAAACATGTATATTATAAAAACATAATCAAGATAAGATTATGAGAGTAGGGCTTGTAATGCCATTTTCTAAAATCATGATTTGAACATAACCGAACATCATAATCAATCGCAATGACCCAAAGCCGAAAAACCGATAAGTAAAATTGAACATTGGGTCAAACTCCGCGAAAACATAGTACCATAGCCGATGAACATGCATAATTGAAATCATGAGGAACAATGGGATACTCATCACATAACCGACATTACCACGATAGAGCTTACGTGGTCCCGCCTTATCACACTCAAGTGGGAAGATCCGCCCATAACCTTTGCCGGTGGCTAAGAACGCTACCATGATATCATCAAGCCGAAGGCCCTTGGGGGTAGGGGATGCTCACAAGGAGGTCCTAATAATATGAACATACCTATGCTGGCGCATAATTTCGAGGCATATGGCTGACTAACTCAAACTTCTACCTTCTAAGGCTAGACAATTATTCCCAAAACATGCATATGCTCTCTATCATTTTTCAATGGTTTGAACCATCGTCTAATGAAGAAGTCAATACAACATGCATACATAAATCTGAAATCATAATGTGAGGAGCCTTGGCCTCGCACCTCATACCACGTGATGAAATATTGGGAGTCTAGACCTCCAAAACCACGCTGCAAGCTAATACATGAAATTTAGATAAATCAGAATCATACTTGATCATAGCTGGATTGCCTAATACTTAAACATGCTTGGATATAGACTTGATCATGTGAAAACATGAACATAGGCATGTGTATTTCAAAATCATACTTTATTCATAAATATCTTATCATACTTGAACACATACTTCATGCATCTCATCTTTCATGGACTTTCATGACGAGAATCACAATTTAGAAAGCTTGAAAACATAAATTTATAATTTAAAACATTGTAAAATCCCATTTATCATAATTCAACATTGAAAATATGCTCGATCATACCCATGATTGTTACATAGAAATTACACATTCTATGAAAACTCCATAGATTCATCAATAGAATTTTTGTGAATCGAGAGAGAATTGGGCACGGTGTGGATTATTACACCTATTCATAGCCTTACATACCGGAAGGATCTAATTTCAGAAGCACCTTCTTTGATTGCCAAAGAGAATTAAGGAAGAACTTTGAAGAAACTAGGCTTGATCATCTATCAAACCTCTAAGCTTGGGAGTGCATGAATTAGGATAGGCTTAGAATGAATTAATCCTTCTTAAAACATACTATTCGAGCTTAAAACGACGTAGTTTAGCCTTAGAACCAAGAATTATGGAAAATCCCTTATTAAATTGCAAAAACACACCGCTAGCCCCCACGAGTGACCGGACGACTCGTGCCCCGACCATGATCTGGCCCGCGCCGCTGCCCGCACCGCCAAAAAAATCTTCTCGAGGGTCACCACGGGACACCGTGACTTTTTATGCACCCAAAGATTCGCGTCGAGACCAGTTAGGTACACTACTCCGCTTCCCAACCTTCAAACCACCTTTGGCCACGATGGACCTAATCTAATCGTGGGGCCGCTCACGACTCGTGGTCACACCTGCGGTCACCCCAAACTCCGAAATTTCCAATCATAGTCCAAACTCCTCCCCACGAGTCACTGAATCACTTGGCGGGTCACCGGACGCATTCATCCCGTGACTCCGGTGCGTAAAACTCGTTTCCTCTATTTCAACTCGCGGTCCATCTTAAGGGTTGCATATAATATCGCTTCACTTTGATCGGGTGAAGCCAAGGAGTGGCTTAAAAATGAGCTACAGGGTTCCATCACCATACGGGAGGCTCTTTCCATAAATTCATCAACATGTTTTTCTTCAAGGAGAAACTAGAGTTGAGAGGGAAGATCTCCCATTTCTTGTGCGTAAAGATGTTCAAACCTTAGGTGGGAATGTTACAAGGGCTATTGAGAGATCGACTCGCACACATGCAAATTTCTAAGGAGATAATTGGGGCATAACTTTATGTAGTGGTCTGAAGTTCTGCAGTCATTGTCTTGCTTGACATCGCACAAAAATGCATCTGTCCAAGAGCTATGATAAAATAGAGGCTCTTTTGGAGCCTCATGTCGCTGGGGAGTCGTGGATTATTAGACTCGTAGAGGATTCACAACAAGTAAGGTGCTAGGGAAGCTTGAAGTAGATGGCACAAGGACAATTAGAGTTTATTAGCTAGCCGATGAATGTGATTAGCAAGCTTGTGATCATACCAAGAAGAATATGTACAACAAAAGACGTGTTAAGACCCTACCGCCATCATGTGAAGCATGTGGAGAAGAAGCCACATATTCAAAGCTATCCACTTCAACCTGTGATCTATATATTTTGTGGGACAACAAGGTCGCCATAGTCTCTATAGGTAACAAATAATAATCGTGGGTACGAATGTAGCTAATCCTCATAGGGAGGGAATCAAACTTCCAAAGGCCTAAAATACTTATTCAGTTTGTGGCTGCTACTTCAAATGCTTCTCTTAAGGAGACAGTCACAATGGACTGGCTCAACAAACTCAAAGGGTTAATGAGATGCGAAGTCCATCCATGATCTTGAGATGTATGGGACAATTGACCACAATAGACTAACAGTAGAACAAGAGGCACTTCCGAGTACTGACTGTAAGAAACCAACAAAAATATGAGTGCAATCTCATAGCAAAAGAGCCGTGCGAGGTGGATCCCAAAGAAAAGAAAGCCGATGATTTAGCAAAGGCAAGTCCAAGAGTGAGGCCTAAGAGTCAATAAACTCACAACCAAAAAGTTGTAGTAGAAGCAGAACTACCCCCATTTCCAGATAAAGGTTTAAGAAATAGAAGGAGGACTCACTCTTCGCGTAAATTTTTGGATATGTTGAAACAGTACATGTTTACTTGCTATCAGGTGCTTTTCGTGAAGTTCCAAAATTTTTCTAAGTACCTAAAGAACATTTTGGCCAACAAGAGGAGGTTTAACGCGAGTTTGAAACTCGTGACTCTTATGGAAGATTGCGCGATCTAAAACAAAATTCACAAAATATTGAAGGACCCTAAGCTTACCTTCCAAAGGGTGATTGGAAATAAGGAAGTAGGTTCTGTGACATTGTGTGACTCGTGTGCAAGCATTAGTCTCGATACCTGCATCTCTGCCTAAAACTTTGGATTTAGATGAACCACGCCCCCATCACAAAGTTGACTTTGCATGTTGCATCGATCTCTTGCCTATCCCGATGGAATAATAGAGGATGTCTTGATAAAAGGAACTTTTCATCCTGGCTGCACGGATTTCATAATCCTAGATTACAAAGTACATGCAACCAGCTCTTATTTTGGAGAGGATTTTACCATCGCCTATACCGCCATATAGGTAAAGTCGGGAAAATGTCTATGAGGGTGGGATGGTCAAAAGATAGTTTTCGAGGTGTTTAGGAGCAAGGATGCCTCCTCACTAGCGTGACTTCACAGTTGCCGAGCCTGTGAGATCCCGGGAGGGTGCACCGCCAGCTGAAAGCGGTGGGCCGACAGAGTTTATGAAATTATCGCTTTGGTCAATGTTTCACTCAGATGAAGGAGTGAAAGTGACCTTAGTCATGCTGCATCATTAAATTAAGCACTATATTGACTCAAACCCATCTTTCTAACATCTTGTACATTTCTTCTTTGAGAAAACACCAAAAGCTTAATTTGGGTGATACCTACGTGGGGCGCCAGGTATTAAACTATAAAAGAAAAAAATTATTAGGTTGGTGTTATACCTAGCACGCGCGCCTGCCGCCTCGAAGAAAATATTTTTTCTGGCATGTGGGGCTATGAGGGGGCAAACGCCGTGGGGTGTTGGCATTTAAATATTTTTGTCACTGGGTCAATGTTGGTTCAAAGACATTAAAATTATCAAAAAACTCCATGCCCCACACCTTTATTTAAGTTCTGATTCATCCTTTTTCATTAAAAACTTTGAAAAAAATAAAAATCCAAAAATTCTCTTTCCTCTCCCTTACTAACTCGTAAATACCTTCCCCTTTTTCGCCTCCATTGTTGTCTTCTCTAAGGTTTGGTGAAGCTCCTCTTTTCAACTCAAGTAATTTTTTATCATCTCTCTTGTTTAGGTAATGTTAAGAGCATGCTCCCACACCCTTCTTCCCCACGATTAAAGACCCAAATCACCATGGTTGATGAAAAACTTAAGTTTCATATTGTGGGTTTCATGAGCTTTAATTTCTTAAATTCCTCTATGATAATGTGTTATATTTGTTGGGTAGCTTATTTCTTGGTTGAATATAGTGATTTGAAGTTATGGGGATGAATGAGGATGGTGAATTAAATTCCTGAATTTGGTGGGTAGGTGCATTAATTGTAGAGAAAGAAAGTATATGGTTAGTAAATTCTTGAATGTGAATAATTCTTGAGTTGTTGAAATTCATGACAAATTCATTATGGATGTAGTAAATTGCTTATGGGTTGTTGAATAAATTAAATGTAGCTACTTTCATGTATGAATTATTTGAATTATGAATTGAAGAAGGGAAAGTGAGAAGAATGACCAAAGTGAGACATCCTTGAAAAGCTAAAAGTGAGGAGAGAGTTGAAAAATTCATGAACTTGGTTGTAGTTAGAGTTGGTGAATAAATTAGTATTGAGATTGGATGATGATGGGGGAAGTCTTGAGTACCCTGTTTGACAAGTCTCACAAGTATGCTAGCAAATTAAGTGTGAGGTTAATTTTGCACCTTTGACACTTAATTCATCAGCTTTGTTATTAACGAACTAATTTTGTAAAGTTCTTGAATTTGGATTGGCAGATGTCATGGCATCGAAGGGAAAGGAAGTGGTGATTACTAACCAAGCCTCAAGAGGCTTAGAAAAGGCACAAAGGGAGCTAGTTCATCATCAGACAAGGCTGGCCCTGCTAGACGATTTAGAGAAAAGGCTGTAGAGCCTCATAAACTTACATGGTTCAACACATAAAAGGAGGCCAAGTATGGTCCTAAAAATTGGATTGATGAATCCTCCTTGTGCTTGTGTTTCCAACTATCCGGGACAAGTTTCGTGAGTTGGGAGTTGGATACATTTTTGTTGAGCCGGAGGAGTGCAACCTCACATTAGTGTGGGAGTTCTATGCAAACTGGGACACATCGTTTGGAGAAAGCACCAAAGTGAAGATATGGGGTCAGGTGGTGCGGTTCACTTATAAGAGGTTCAATACTTTCCTTGACAAACCTGAGGTAGACCCTTCAAAGTACTTTATCATGCTTGAGAAGCCTCCTTACCATGAAATTAGTCACACTTTATGTGGTGAGCACTCATCCTCCCGTTGGGTAAGGCTCCACAGGGGCACTTACTCACACTTGCATTCTCTTACATGAACAAAGAGGCGAAGGTTTGGGTGAAGATAGTTTGTGCCGCGTTTCTCCCTGGGACACTCATGTGGACATCACTAAAGAGCGGGTTGTGCTGGTATACATGCTTATAAAAGGGATACCAATCAACNCCAAATTAACCTCAGATACCAAGGTATTTAGCAGCAGGGCGTTTCTCCCTGGGACACTCATGTGGACATCACTAAAGAGCGGGTTGTGCTGGTATACATGCTTATAAAAGGGATACCAATCAACTTTGGTGTGGTGCTTTGGGATAATATGAGGAGATTGAGGGACAACTGCAGGTGGAAATATTGCTGTGGCAGTCTCTTGACCCAGTTCTTGCGAGGGGCAGGCATTGAGGAGGAAGAGGCGGACCTTCGTCTACCTCTAGCAAGGCACCTGGTAGGCAAGATGATTGATGTTATGAAGGTGAAGGAGATAGGCTCGTGATGAAAGCTGGCAAGGTCGCATATTTGGGATGCTAGATTTACAGCTGAGGTTAGGAGGTCAACTTGCAACAGATGAGGAGATGGAAGCCCTCGAGGTGAGGACCCACTCATGGAGAGTGCTATGTTGATGTGCCGAGTGGGCCCAGTCTTTGAGGAGCCTTTGGATGATAAAGAGGTCACGGTGCTGACTGACGGAGTTGATGATTTGGACATGGATGAGGAGGATGATGCTACTACGAGCACCATACAGGTTGATGGTGAGGATGATGAGGATGAGGATTAGGATTAGGATTACAAACGTAATGATGACTACGATTGTTCTTAACAGCCCAGGAAGTTCTTTCTCTCTACCTACTTGTTTAAGTGTGGGGTGGAGGAAAGAGTTCTTGTTTATTCTATCTTTGCTAAAGTCGTAGCTGTAGCATGAGTTGTCAGTCCCCATGGTAGTAGCTCTTTGATTTGTTAGGCCTGGTTTGTAATAGCTAATATTATTGATGATGATTGGATGATGCCTTGTGCATATAGTGACTATTGTTCGTCTTGAGTAGTATGTTGTTTGCTTATTTTAAAGTCAACTTTTTTTGTTTTTGTCTTCTTAGAGTAGTGACCCTTTCCTATGATAGATGGATGATGACGATCTTAAGGAAAATTCATCACTTTTTTTAGGATTGAGTTAATTCACTTGTGTGCTTGTTGACATTCCACTTAGCGGCTATGCTAGAATCAATAAAGTGGTCATCTTGAATGCATGAATAAGGAATTTATGAGAGACACACATATCTTTTTAATTTGACACAAGATGATTTTAAGGGCTTAATAATAAAAAATGTCATTCAATATAATTGTGTGAATGTGTAGCTGTAGGAAACTGACTAGATTCCTGATTGCCATGAAAGGTGAGCTAAATTGTCTTGTTTGTACATATTGTGGCATCGGATAGCTAGTTGTTAGGGAGTTGGGAAATGATCAAGGAATTTCTTTGAAAAAGCCATGTTTTTTCCCCATGTTTGTTTTACCTTCCTGAACATTATCCCTAGTTAACCCCTTTGAGCCATAAGCCTTATTCTTTCTTAGCCACGAAAGTAGCTTAATTCTTTTTTTTGTGAGACCTCCAAACTTATTGATCCAAAGTAGTCTTATTCACTCTGAGACTTGAAAGTAAAGGTCCAGCAAAGTATAATGTCAAGGGAAAAAGAAAACTTGTGGTAAGAGGAGAAAAATAGGAAGAAGGGGTGCTCAGAAATTATGTTGTTTACTTGTTGCTAGAACAATGAACGATAGAGCTTTAATTGCAAAATTCTTATTGATTCTATAAGCAGAGACTAGTAGTCAAGTAGTGAAAAAAGGGCATGAAAGAAAAGAAAAAGGGCGAGTTAGCTGAAAGGTGAACAAACAAGAAAAAGGCGGTGGACAAGAAAAAAAATTTAAAAAATGTCTTAAAAGTGCCTAGGCTGGTAGTCACTATAAAATAAATATCATTCCTATTCGTCCCTTTGCCTACATTACAATCAACAAAAGTCCTTTTGATCTTAATCTCTTGAAACAACCAAGTAGTCTAAATGTACATGAAGGGCAAGCTTATGGTATGTGACATATGTGCATTACATCGTTTGTGAGTGTGAGGATGCCTTGCTTTCTATGTTCCATGCGTTTGCATTGATAACCTGAGAGAGGAACGTCACTAAAACTGAGGGGCACAAGATGTCTAAGTTGGTGTACTATTTGTTGCATGTGACATATGTGCACTATATTTTGAAAAGATGAGTCAATTATAGAGGTTGTGTGGTCTTAATTGTGAAACCTTTATATGTGCTTGATGAGAATTGTTGTATGTTGATGAACCACTTAATCTTATGCTCTATGCTAATCGTTTGAGTGTGAATTGATAGAGGTACTAAGTGTGATGTAAAAGAAGAGTTTATATATGTAACGAAGGATTATTCGAGGATGAACAATGGTTTAAGTGTGGGGTACTGATGTTGGGCATATTTCTATGCCCATTTTTCATGTTTTTGCCCATCTTTTACCTTATTTTGAGTTCATAATCCTTAGAAAATGCATAAATTCATGTGTTTGTGTGTTTTGTAAGCTAACAAATGATTTTAGTTGTTTTGAGCAGGAAACCAAGGAAAAAGGACCCAAATTAGCCCAAGGTGTAAAGATTTAAGAGTGTGAGAAGAAGGACCTAGGGCTATGGCTGGCGCTATGTGCCAGGTCCCAAACTTCAGAGAATTGTGCATTAAATTGGTCCTATGGCTGGCGCTGGGTGCCAGGTCCCAAACTTCAGAGAATAATTCACTCAACACCTTGGCCGAGATGGATGGCGTAGAGCCCTATAGCATTTCAGACTTAGAGGAATTTTCCAAAATTCTGGTGCTATGGATGGGGATGGGCGCCAGAGAGGTTCTAGAGCCAAGAAATTTAACTAACACTCGAGGGCTATGAGTGGTGCGGGGAACCCGAATGATCTAGAGGTGTTGAAATTTGGCTAACTCCTTAGTGCTATGGATTGAGCTAGGCACCCGGGGCTAAACTTCAGAGGAAACTTGAGCCTAACATGGGGCTTTAGAGGGGGCAGTACACCAGGCCTATTCCGGGACAAAATTTGCTGATTTTAAAGCCATGTATTTTAGGGCAGAAGTGTCATCTGAAGGATCAACTATATATATATATAGCCTCTAGGTCATCTTTTAGAAATTTTTGGTTCACTTTTACATTACGTATTTCATTTGCTGAGGGTTGTAACGCAGCTTGGAAGGAAGACAAGTTTCTACTTAGGTTTCTTCTCTTCTTTGTTATTTTACTTTGAATATTGATGATTAAGTCTTTATTTTTTAACTTGTCTATGAATGGCTAAACTCATACTCTAGGGTTTTGGCCATGGTAGATGGTTGATGTTTGAAAGACTGATTTATGCTAGTTTCGATTCTTCTATAATGGTTGTTTAGATTTACTTGTTATAATTGCTTATTCACAACTTGATCAACTTGTGAGTAAATCTGTTTGCTTTCAGTTGAACTTTGGAAAGGGAATCGAAAGGGTTAAAGGTAAATATAAAACAGGAATTCAAAGGCCCTTGAACCAATTTGTGAGAGGATAAAAGTTGTTGTTGAGGAGAGGGTGATGTGCCGTGAATTTACGGCACTAGCGATGCTTAAAACTCTGTGAATGTGCATGACTTTTGGTACATTTATGTGGATATGACACATTTTGGTAGTTTTGTAGTTAAAACAGACTGTGGGAATAAAAGTTGAGAAAAATGCCTTAGACGAGCTGAACTACGGACCGTTGGTCCTTACCACAGGCCTTCCTAGTCAGTCGTTGCATGTAATTCATAGAAGTTGTTAAGAAGAGTACCAAGCAATGGCTGAAATCCACTGATCATACTAGCTTACAAGGGATCGTTCTGATCGGCCGTGGGAAGATACAGAGAGAATGTCAAACTAAAGTCTCATACGATAGATGGTTCCTATGGATCGTGTGAACTTACAATGGACCATCCTGTCCGGTCGTGGAAGAATCAGAGAAGAATGACCAAGAGAGGGCTGCATCCAACGGACAGACAAGACGAGACGTGCCTTCTAAGGATGGGTCGTTCTGAGTACTCGTACCTCTAGGTTGAGAAACAATGATCAGGAGGCCAAGAAACAATGAACTGGACCAACGGCTCGTAGGATCTCACAACGAGCCGCTGTTTGAGGACAAATGCTGAAAGGAGACATGTCTGAGGGAAGCAACGATTGGAACAACGGACACTCTAACGATCCGTTGAAGCTACCAATGGAACGTGGTACCTGCCGACACCAGAATCCTAGTTGATTTAGGAAAGGATTTGTTTCATGTCTATAAATAATTTATTAGGTTTAATTTACGAGTTACACAATTTTATAACTTTGAATAGTATTTTTCGATGTTATTGACTGCCATCAAGGTTCAAGAAACAAAGTTTATAATTTTGTTCGTGAATTTGGAGGATTAAAACAACCTTGTATTTATGTTCTTTGATTTTGGTGATTTATTCAATTCAAGTGGTTTTCTTCTACGAATCGTTGTAAGTTGCAATTATGATTTCTTCTATATTTTGTGATTGTGATCATACAAGCATGAGTAGCTAAACCCATAACTAGGGTTGTGGGAACCATGATGAATTAACACTTATACGTAAAAATACTTAGTGATTCTTGAATGGGGTTTATGCATGTATTATTTTTCCCTTCATTTTAATTGCTTCTTAACGATTGCAAATGTTGGAAATTGCCTTATTCTTACTCACCGGATCAAGGGAGTAATGAATGGGAAAAAGGACTAACAATAGAGATTTGAGGCTATCAACCCTCATCTAATAGCTTGACCTTGTCCGAAAATAGTTAATCCAATATTAATAGTAAGGGTTAATTAAGCAAACACTCGTATAAGGATCAAGTTGCATGGTGATAATCATTTAGAGAGGGGACCAACCATTTAGGTGAATTTAACTTACCAATATTGCATACTAAATACTGAAATAGATCACTAGTATAAAAGCCTTGTGGTTATGAAGTCATGGGGAACATAATCCTAGTCACTTTGTTGATTGAATACAACCGAAATTGACTTAATCATCTGCTAGTCTCTACTTTTATTTATTATTTTATGTTTCAAACCTTCCCCCCTAGGAAATAAGTTAGCTGATAGTACTAGCTAAACACATTAACTAAAGTTCTCATCATTTTCCTTGTTGGATTCGACCCCAACCCTGGTTGGGTTCTATATTTGACATCGACCACTTTATATCTCATTTACGAGGTGTAATTTGGGCGAAATCAAATTTTGGCGCCGTTGCCGGGGAATACGACTTAGGCTTTTGTTAATTGTGTTTGCTTTACTGTTGGTCCTTATTTCATTTTTATTTTTATTTTATTGTTTTTGTTCTTAACATGTTTTAGGTTCATGCATGCCCAGTACTAGGAGCCAAGGAAAATCTGTGGTTCCAATTGATCACGAACTTGAACAAACACTATGAGATTTGAGGTGAACGACCAATGTGCATGAGCAAGAGACAGTGGAACAAGCTACAGCCAGGATGTTGGCTGCAGAACAAGATCGGGCAAGAGATCTAGAGTTACCAAGGGTTGCTGAAGAGCAATGCCTAACTGCCAAAGCTTAGCGAGCTAGAAGGAATAAAGGTCCAGATCAGCAAAGGCACCGGTATTTTGATGATGACGATGATGCTCATATTGACGAAGCCAGTGCCACTGGAGCTATTGTCCCTCCCCTTTTGCCTTCTGGGGAAAAGTTTGACATTACCAGTGCTATGATCCAATTGCTCAACATGACGGGGATATTTGCAGGTCATGCAACTGATAATGCACATACTCACTTGACTAATTTCGTGGGTATCTGCAAAGCATACAAACAACCGGGAGTGATTCAGGATGCGGTATGGTTGAGGTTATTTCCCTTTTCATTAGGGAGTGAGGCAACGCTCTGGCTGGAGGAACTACCCAATGATTCTATCACTACATGGAGGGAGTTGAAAATAGCTTTTCTTGAAAGGTTCTTCCCACTTTCCAGAGCTTTGCAGCTGAAAGATGAGATATACAACTTCAGGCAATTAAATTTCGAGACACTTCACGAGACATGGTTAAGGTTCAACAAGAAGCTCAAAAAGGTTTCCAACCACAGGATCCCAGATGATACATTATTGAAAATCTTTTATAGGTCTATAAATGATAAAACCAAGACGGTGGCTGATATCGTGTCTGGCGGAACATTCACGAGTAACACTTATACTGAAGCCACTGAGGTACTTGATAGTTTCACTAAACCAACCGCGCATGGCACAAAAGAGAGTTGGAGGCTCCGACTAGTACTTATGCAGTAGGTATGTCTGTGGAATAGAGAAGGAAGGATGAAGAGCGGGATCAAGATATTGCTGAGATAAAGACCACAATGGGGCTGCTTGCTAAGCATTTGATGGGAGCTGAGGCTGAAAAGGTGAATGCTATGGGTTCTTAGGGCAAGGCCCCGAGAAATGATGGAGGCAAATCAGAATCTAAGGAGGAAGCAAATTATCTGAATGATCAAGGGGCAGATTTCCGGACTAACACCCAAGGGTCTAACCAAGACTCTTGGGTCAAGATCAAGGGAACAAGGATCGGAACTACTACAGATATAATAATTACAATAGAGGCCAATACAGAGACAATGGAGACTGAAAAAAGCGTGAGGAGTACAAGAATAACAGAAGCAGTCTATATGTTCCTCCAAGGAACCGTGAGCCAGAGTCTAGTGGTTCAAGGGTGGAAGATATGTTTTCTAAGGTACTTAAGCAGATGGAGGCAACAAATGGCTATTTCAAGGAGCTCCACTCTGATATTTCTGGTATGAACTAAAAGGTGGAGTCACATGTCGTGGCCATTAAGCAGATTGAGCAGCAGCTTAGTCAGATGCCTGTTGCTATGAATCAGAGGTACAAGGGCACACTTCCAAGCAATACAGTTCAAAATCTGAAAAAGGAAAGTCATTGTGTTACACCCCGTAAATTATTGACATTTAAATGGCCTATTCGCATATTGGTTAAGAGTTTTAGAATGCCACACATGCTAGAAAAAGGCCCGGGGAAAGACCGGACAAGCGCCGCATCGAACTGACGCAAGAGGAGGCCGGGCAGACCCCCTCCGCGATGGCAACGTGCCACGGAGGCTGCCTCTCCACGATGGCCAACGTGCCATGGAGGGCCTGTCCAGGCTCCACTATATAAAGCCCCACTTCGGTTTTTAACTTCATTTCACATAATTTAATTTCCAGAACACGACCAGAGCAGGGGAGAACGAGAGTTCAACATAAAATTTCATCCGTTTACGCTATTAAACGCGGTCCAAACTCGAATTAATCTTGGGTAGTGAAGTATTAAGTTGCCGGAAGCATTCCTGCGGAGTTAGTTTCGTGAAATT